>SNQJ01S0000220.1:65815-174461 GCA_010110895.2 Picea sitchensis | reverse complement strand
AGTCCATAGTTAAGCTCTTTTCAGACTCCCTAAAATTGAAAAGATCGCCGAGTGACCTTATTCTTTCACACTCATTAAACTGGTCCAGAAGAACATTCCTGACGGAGTCCATAGTTAAGCTTTTTTCAGACTCCTTAAAAGTGAAAAAATAGCCGAGTGATCTTGTCCTTTTCACACTCATTAAAATGGTTTTGAATTGACGTCTAGTCGGTGCTAGTTTATCCCTTTTTCGAACCAACTAGACTATTGACGAAAAAGGTACCCCAATGGAGTTTCCTTTTATGCTTTTTCAGACTCTCTAAATATGAAAAATCATAGAGCTTCCCTTCTTTGGGCTCGTTAAACTTACATCGAAGGACGTTACCATTGTGTGTTCTATCAACCGCATTTGCATCCTTTACCCATCATCCTTGTAACAGTTTGCGTCTGCGTCTGAACACTTTTGGCCACTGGAGGATTTTTCCCGAGTATTATTTCCGAGAACATCAGTCTTCTCCTTGTGCCTTGAGCTTGTATGTTTGCTATACTCGTTCCTCCCTTGTAACGTAATATTCCTTTATTCTTTTTCCAAATCAACAAAATGAACAAAAAAATCAAATATACCCCAAAAAGAGGATGGGAAAAGTATTTTCTTTATTGGCAGCATCATGATTCGCCCTTGGATAAAGCACATATGTCTGTTTGATTCATCAGACTATGGGATGTAGTACGACCTTAGGAATCTTTGCTCGCTATACAGAGTTGTGTCCTCCACCGTTTGGTTACTCTTCCAAACATATGGAGAGTTTACGTTGCCTCCTGCTTTGTAGACTTATGATTAACAGATATGCTGCATGAGCCTTATCACTTCTCGTTCTTTTGTCCAAGGGAAGTTTGTTACTACGCGTGAGTTGGCCCCTCTGCATTATGTCTCTTGTCCGCATACCCGGCCATCCTGAACGTCCAATCAAGTCTTTGTTCGAAATCACTGAAGCCTTCAGTCCGATCATCAAGATTATCAAGTCCATAACCGACGAGCCATCGAATACCTCTGGGTAGCGCAACCGTACACTCATATTACACTCCTACCCAAGTTTGCGAAGATTTTGAAGTTGTTGCTTGAGCTCTGAAGTACAACCATTAGGCCGAATCAGCTTCTGGGAGATGGATACTTTATACGTATATCTTTCTGATTTCGAGATGTAGCTCTGCTGTGTATTGTTTGCGGCTACTCTTTATAGTTATTTGACATGGATCTACAGTGTATTTGATTGGTAGCCATGGTTCTATTCTATCCCGAGCATGGGTATGCCCGCCTCGGTGAGACATTTGATATTTTTGCAGACGACACTTCCTGATTCCTGATTCCTGGGCTCACTCATTCAGCACATCAGTACAGATTGGTAAAGAATTGGTAATGTCTTTCGGCCATCAGATGCTCTTTTGACCTCACACATTAGGGGGCATCTGTTATAGCCCTAAATTGCACCACACATGCTTACCTGGCATCAGGCCTACTCATATCCAGTCGTTGCCAAAGCCATGCTGAATAGACTCTTGAAAATCCTCTTAAAACAAGTAAAACGCGCCCTAACCCACTACTGCACATGTTGGAACGCTGGCAGGCCCACTACTGCACGTGTTGGAACATTGGCTGGCCTACTACAGCCCGCGTTTACCTAACAAAACACAAAAACAGGAAAGTTTGCGATGAGATGAAAAGCTTTGGGTCAGTTAACTAGAACTCCCAGCCATGCATGGCCGAGAGTTCGTCCAAAACCCTAGCTCCTTCTAGCCTATAAAAAGAGGGGTAGGGGTACTATTTGGAAGAGGAAAAAGATAGCAAAGAAACTCTGTCCAATTGCCGAATCCATTTGTCCCAACCCTTTAGCCTTTCCTCAAGCTTAAGGAGAATTCAAGCAAAGCAGTTGGAGGACAAAGAAGAGGAGGAGCCCAGGATCAGGATCAAGGAACGGTGGCCGGTCTCTATCATTATTGTAAGTTGATTCATCTTGAGATTAATAAAAGAATACTTTTCCCGTCCCAATACACGAGTGATATATATTTTATTCAATTTATGCTTAATCTCTAACCCTTAGGTAGAAAAATAGCATGCATGTGTAGTGTTTTGTCTTGATTGCAGGATTGTCTTTGGAAGGAGCATCGAAAGCAAGAAGATAAAGCGCAACGGAGGATCTACACCAAACATCGATATAAAAGGTTAGTAGGTATTTTCCATGCTTTTGTGTGAAAAAGGGGTTTGAGTATTGGGGTGATAGGTTAAAAGTGTTTTATTTAAGGTCATGATCTACGTACAAGTTCAGCCCTAGCTTGTTAGTCCGTAGGGTATTATTTCCCAACAACACCCTGGAAACCCAAACCGAGAAAACCAACATATTCTATATTCATTCACATCATACATTTAAAAAAATAAAATATACATATAGAAGACATTGAAATCCAAAAACCTAATCCAATGAGATGGATTAGTCAACAACCCTAATTCCTTAACCAGAATAAGAAAACCATCGGAAAAAAACCATGTGCCAAAAAACCACCCATAAATGGACACGAAAAATGAGGACCGCCCAAATATAGACACAAAAACTGAGGAAATGATTTTTTTTTCAGGGGCACTTCCCCTGAACCCCTGTGCAGGGGTGATCCTCCCCCCTGCAACCTCCTTAGAGGGCCCTAGCGGCCCCTCTCTTACTCCCTTGCACGCTCGGTGACATTATTTCTAGTCATGCAAACAATATAACACATCCAACAATGTCTCCAAAGTTGTTGTACTTGTATCATTCCATCTCAGTAATCAAGGATTAAAACCCGTTGTATCTTTTGTTCTATGTTTTACCAGGCCTTCTTGAATAATCATTTCATGCATAACTTTCACGGTGGTCTATGTTCCTTTTATTTTTTCTACAATTCACAACCTTATGTCCAAAATTGTTACATGAATAACATAAACCAAGAAAGATAATTTGATACATGAGAGTTGTAGATCTTCTAAAATAAGTTACTCTTATGAACCCTTCTTCTTCTTGAGGCCTTCTTATTTCTGACTGTTGCTGATTTTGAAATATGAATCCTCATGGTGGAGGAGTGTCTCTGTGATCTTCCTTGTGAAACTTCTTGTCTCCTTCGACTATCTCTACATAGATTCTTGGTTGTGTTTCTTGATATGTTGTTTTGAATCTTGATCCCTTTTCTGTTTGGTTATATCCTAGTCCAAACTTGTCATGATTTGGCCTTTGAATTCTAATAATCTCTTTCAAAACTTTGGAGTTGTTCTGGATGTTTTTCTTTTGAAGATATTTTCTCAATGTGACAATCTCTGCTTCCAAATTTCCAATGATCTTGTCTATTTCTTCTATTTGTTCTTTGAGTTTTTATTCAATTCTCTTGTCTTCCTCTACTTAGATTTTTAATTTAGTAATAATCTTCTCTAGGTCTTCAAAGTCTGAATTTTGAACTCCTCTTTCATTTAGTTCTTCCTGAAGTGACTTGTTTTTCTTCTTCTCTAATTTTATAAATTCTATGAAACTTAACAATTATTCTCCATAGTCAACTTATGCTGCTTCATATTATTCTTTTGAACCTTCTTCATTGGTATCTTCTACTACCATGAATAAAACCCTTTCTATATCACTTTCACTGACTTCATCTTCGTCTGATGAGGTGTTGTCCTCTTTGGTGAAAAAACTTTTCTTGAAAATTTTCTTTTTGGTTCTTTTTCCTTTGTATGCTTGTTTTCTATTTGAATCATCTTCTTCATTTCTTTTCTTTTTCTTATGGGGACATTTGTTAGCCAAATGACCAATACCATCACAATTAAAACAAATCAATGAAATCTTACCTATATATTTTTCGGTTCCCGTTTTCAGTCTTCTGACACAGTTGGCTACTTCTTCATCATCTTTTGAGATGTCATTGCTACTACTATATGACTTTGCCTTTTTTCCCCTATTTTTTGACTTCTTGGATGCTTTCAATGTTGCTTATTTTGTAATCGGATTATCTTGCTCTGTTATCATCTCATAAGTTGTTAGTGTCCCATGCAACTCATCCATGGCCAATGTAGCTAGATCCTCTCTCTCTTCTAGTGTTGAGATATTTGAATCAAATATCATTGGTAGAGATCTCAATATCTTTTTGACAATTACTTGTTCATTTATCTCTTCTCTCAAGCCTTTGATATTGTTTACTACTTCATCAACTCATATAATGTACGCATCTATGTTCTCATCTTCATTCATTTTCAGTTGTTTGAATTTTTCTTTGAAAATTTGAAGTTTAGCTTGTTTGACTTTCTCATCTCCTTTGTGTACATTATTCAACTTGACTCTAATGTCCTTTGCATAATCACAATGCATAACTTTGGTGTATATTGATTTAGAAAAACCATTCAGGAGTGCATTTGTAGCTCATGAATTATTCTCTTAAAGTTTCTTTCCATATTTATCTATTGGAGAAACGATTGGTGATTTGTATCCATGTACCACTGATCACCAAACATCAAATCCTAGAGCCTGTATGTGTGTCTTCATTCTTCTACTCCATAAGGCATAATCTTCTCCATCAAACTATGGTATCCCAATCTTAGAGTAATCGATAATCTCCTTCCAGTGGTTAAATTTTCTATTGAAGGGCCGACTCTAATACCAATTTTTGTACTACTGGGGGGGGGGTGAATCAGTTATATATCTTTTTAATCCATTTTAACCATAGTATATAAGTGTTTTTTATCTTTATGATCAATTTACCAATATAATTCAACACGTGCAGAAAAAATAAGCCATCAGCGATGAACAATCATACACATACACATTACACCAATATTTTTACATGGAAACCCAATGCGATAGAAAACCACATAATGATTTTTCTTATATGTTTTTAAGAATTAAATTCATTTAAATCACCAACTTCCTTTGTTCTTTAGTTGCAACTGGAACAAGGCTCCAACACCCTATATTTCCATGATACAACATGAGGGAAGCTCCAACTCTCCAATTCTCTGGCTATAACCAGAAGGAGGCTACAACCCCCTATTTTCTCCAGCTACAACCGGAAGGTGGCTACAACCACCTATCCTTGCCTCGTCCAAACTGACCTGAAATATAAATTTCAAATGTAGACAGCCTGTCAATGTCACTGAATCAACTTTGTCACTATATTAAATGTTACTGAAATCTTGTCCAAACCTGTACCAAAGTTCTTCAAAAATTTCTTGTAGATCCATGACCTATCTATAATGAAGCACGATGGTACCCATGCCTTTCCTTTCTGCAACTCGTGTATATCCACACCTATTCTTTCTGCAAATCGCGAACTAGCAAAAAACTCTACTAGTACACCAACACTCTCACTATCTCTCTGTCTATGTCAATGTCTCAATTTGTGTCACTATCCAATCAATTTGTTACTGTTCACAAACTAATTGATTTGATAGAAACAATACTTATCCAATATCCAAGTAGATCTAACAAAACAATCTACTAGGTTCATACATATGTCTAATTGAACTCATGTGATATAATAACCCTTACATTAACCATACATCAAACCATCACAATCATGCAAACCCATCATCTACTGATAACACTGTGATAACACTACGTCTCAACCATAAACCCTCAACCATACTCCAAATAACATAGGTTATGTATTAACAAGATGCTCAATGAATTATCCCAACAACAAACAACCAATACAATAGAATTGTATCTCTGTAGTTCTATCTTGTACATAATATATTGTACAACAAACAATCCCTCAAGGACAAGATCTCAATCTCCCATGACCATATCAAAACATTCACCAAGGATCTACTTTAGATAAGCATATAGCATACCTTTTGTTACTGTAGATAGCTTAGTTGTACCTTCTTACTGTTAGATCTTCATGTTGCTTCTTCTCTGCTCAGTAACCTGTCACCAAATATAGATATGGTCTTCCTTTTTAACTTTGGAAAAAGATCTGTTCTTTTTCTTCATTAACCCCGCGGGTATCCACACTTTGTCTCACTGTGCCCATGGATGTCTGCACCCTTCTAGTATTGTAACCTATGTATGTCCTTAATAAAACCCTAGTTGAGTACCCATAGTATCGACCCTTCGAACCTACAACTTTGTCGTTGCTTCAGACTCACTACTATAGATTTGTCAATGATACCTTCTCATAACATTTCAAAAAAATAGATATTCAATATTCTCATATTAGGTGCTAATAGGAGACACTTTCTCTCTTATTTATATTGTCCAAGTAGCTTCCTCTAGGGATTATCTTCTAACTATTTTACCCAACTTCCTTCTTTTAGGGATAATCCACTTCTAACTACTTTTTCCACTTACAACCACTTTATCCACAAATAGTAAACTCACCACTTCTAGTTGCAACTAAATTATTTTAATTATTTTCTTTTTGCAACAACTTAACTCATGATTAACTCCTAGTTACAACCACTTTGACTAGTAAACTTATTCTAGGAGCTTCTAGAATAAATTGACTTCTTTTACCTTCTAGGGGATTCTAGATAATGCATGAGGGCTCTCCAACTTCACTAGGCCATATCTCCTCAACCACGAGGAGCTACATGACGTATCACATATCAGCAAAAATGGCATGCCATGTATTATCCATCTAAAATAGTATCACCTACATATTCACTGATGTCTATTACATAATCCCTCAACCAAACTTGGGTTACTTAACCAAACTATTGGGGCTACCAGAATTTTCTACCGAACTTGCTTCAAGGGTTGACATCAATGACAACCAACCCAATTAATCAACAATATTAGGGTGAAAATTCAACCCTAACACCTTCATTGCATCAACACAAGAACCATAGTGCATTAAACAAGAGTGAAAAGTAAAATGAAGAATATCTACCCATGAAATATACAAGTTCGCTCAAGGCTAATGAACTCTCACATCTCTAAGACAAGAATGATGTAAATATGATGAATGAAACTAAAGACTCTCTTCTCCATTTATATAGAATAGTTAAGGGAGGCCAATAATAGTAAAGTGGACAAGGTCCACAAACAACTATCCAAATCAACCTAACTAATAAATAGTTAAGCCCACATGTGAAGCACTCCAAATCTAAGGTGACAGAAGCCAAGATCTAAGGTAAGCATGTCCATCAAGAAAGGGTCCCAAGCTGATTACTCCATAAGACAAAGGTCCAATGCTCTTCTCCAAGGGTTTCCAATGCTCTAATTCTATCTCCTAAGCCATGCACTCCTTTGGGTCCACTACACCTTGCTTAATGATCCTCAACAAAAACATCCTCAAGTTAAGCACAAGCCTCCATGTAGGAAACCAAGTGATCCCATGCTACCAAGGGTTAATGTTATCACCATACACCTACTCACTTGCAACATTTCTTGTAGTGTTATCGAATTATACCACTATTGATATGATTAACCTTCATTTCACCCATTTTTCCACCATCATATGACCTATAACTCACTAGAACCTGTAAAGTCAAACCCTGACTTTGACAAAAAAGGGCCAAATCCCCTAGGGTTTCTCCCAAACCCTAAATCCTATATTCTTAGGGTAAAAAATAACCCTAACAACTTCTTTGTATGAACACAAGAACCAGAGTGCACTAAAAAAGAGTGCAAAGTACAATGAAGAAGAACTACCCATGAAAGATACAAGTTCGCTCAAGCTTGTTGAACTCTCACATCTTTTGGACAAGAATGATGTAAATATTATGAATGAAACTAAAGACTCTCTTCTCCCATTATATATAATAGGTAAGAGAGGCCAACAATATTAAAGTGGACAAGGTCCGTTTAAACAACTATCTAAATCAACCTAACTAATCACTAGTTAAGCCCACATGAGAAGCCTTCCAACTCTAAGCTGTCATATGCCGAGATATAAGGTAAGCATGTGCATCAAGAAAGGCTCCCAAGGTGAGCGCTCCATAAGACAAAGGTACAATGCTCTTCTCCAAAGGTTTCCAATTCTCCAATGCTACCTTGTAAGCCATTCACTCCTTTCAGTATGCTATTCCTCCATTAATTCCCTCAACACAAGAATCCTCAAGTCAAGCACAAACCTCCATGTAGGAAACCAAGTGATCCCATGCTACCTAGGGGTTAATGTTATTGCCATAAAACTTCTCACTTTCCACATTTCCAGTAGTCTTATTGAATTATACCACTATTGGCATGCTTAATCTCCATTTCACCCCTTTTATCACCATCATATGATCTCTAACTCACTAGAAACTGTAAATTCAAAACTTGATTTTGACCAAAAAGGGACAACAAAGATATTAACTAAATAATTCATGCTCCTAGTTGTTGATGAAAATGAATGGAATTCCTTATACCAACATTTTCGAATCTCACAAGGCTAAGATGAGATAGGCGGGATTATCGGCCTATGTTTATAGTTTAATAAAAAATGTCAATCAACCCTCAAACAATAAGTACTTGGGTCTCATGCTATTTTATAGTTATATACTTAAATAAAAGAAAATAAAAAAGTATTTGAATGTTATTATAAATAGATTAAATTAGACAATTTAAAGAAATCAAATATAAAATATCATAATACAACAATTTTAAAAGTGAGACCAAAATCAATAGATGATTTTATTTATTTTCATTCCAAATTACAACTGAAGCCTCTCTTTACAAACCCCTCTGAGGGTAACGACGAAAGCTAGACTTAGAAGTCTATGGTGGAATTTTACATCACACAAAGAAAACTAATGTCTTCAAAGAAAAGAACAAGACCAAAAAAATACTGGATCAACCAAGCCAGAAATGCATCAATGTCTCGACTCTGTAAAATAATTCTAATCAACATTGAAAACTAATTCATAAATCAAATTAAAATTAATAGACTATCAAGACAAATGAATGGCCTTTTGAAACATGTCAAATATCTATGCTTCTTAGTCCTTCTTATTTCCACCTTCCATATAACTCTACTATCAACAAGAGGATTCAACTCTCATGTAATTCTGAAATGAATGAAATCTCACTTCATAGCAAGAGAAAAACTTTATCAAAATTGTCTCTTTATTTTCTCCTTCCTTGTCCTTCATTGCTTTCCTCCTTTATTCTTCAATGAACTAGTTCATGTTATTTAACTACCTTTTAGTTAGAAAGAAAAATAATTTCAACTAAGTAGGACAACTTTTTAAAATAATGATAAAGGATAATAATAAATAACAATTAATATTTGGGGACCCCTATGTGACTTTATTTGTTTAATTTTTAATATTCCCATGTTCCTCCACGATTTTAAATATATTCCATGCAATCTCATCATAATAACATATAAGTGCATCAAATATTCCAAAATAAATAATCAATGCCAAAAATAACACTTGTGCCTCCCAATATATCATAAGTATGACAAAATGAGTCATCATGTCAACTCTCCAACAATATAGATATACACATGTGCCACAGTCAAACTGAAATGAAAGTGTCAAAATGAAATCAGAAATTGTATTCTTTGTGGGAGGTTGTCCTCCTTTGCTCACTTCCTTATGATGCATTCACCTTGTGAAAAATTAAATCTGCCTTGACAAGTTTTCTATCTTCATTTCTAGACACTTCATAGTGCATATCATAAAATGTGATATTTCTTGCTTCATTATCAATATTTCGGGCAAGAGAGTGGGAGTTGAAATAATGTTAAGAAGTCTCCGAGGAGTCAAAACTAACTTATATGGAAAGTCGTTTTCCTTTGCTTGGTTCATGCTCAAGAGTAAAGACCTTAAAATTTTTAGGGAGTCAGAAAGAGTGCACTTGTGAGGCCACTGAAGAAATTTTTGGACATGTTTCTTAGAAGGAGGAGGTGGAGGTAATGGTAATGAAGCAATGGGATAGTGATGAAAATGAGGTGAAATATTAGGAACTAATTCATTCCATACATCATTAGCTGGAGGCTATGGGTGGATAGACACATGAGGTTACACAAGAATACGAGTAATATTGGGGTAGGGATGCAAAGGATGTCTGGAAACTGGTGGAGGAGGGTGAAAGTGTCCTTGGTCAGCTAGGTTCATAAAACCAGTTTGTAGGAGTTGATTGAACTCCTTATAATCAACATCGAAGTGGATAAAAATTATTAGCCTTTTGTTTCTACCCCTTTTCCAACCCTCATTTCATCCTTTGTTCCAATTTCCTCCATTCCCTCTATTGGAATTATTTCTACCATGGATGAAAAAGATCATCTAGATATTCATGGAGACCATATTAGTATATACAACTTACAATAACTAAACCATCCATTACAATATTGCATAAAATATAATTTTAAAGTAGCTCTGAGTCATCAGGAAATCACACATGCAAAAACCAAGGGAATATGAAAGAAAAGGAAAGACAAATAATAAACAGTCCATTTCTTCCTTCATTCATTAATCCATATTGTCCATTACTTATCTCTCCTCAATTGATATCCATTATTTAGTTTAGAACATGGGAAACATAATGAAATTGGGAGAGATGAGGGGATTTCTAGTGTATGTAAAATGAAAATACATGATAGCAATGTATCGTACATGTTCATAATCCAAATATGATTCTCTATCAATCTGCTAACATTTTGTCCATCATCTTTATGCACATGCTCAATTCTGATCAACAATCAAGCCATATATGTCATGCTGCCAAAACTTTTCCTTTAAAATCATTTTCAATTTATACAATAAGAAGATAATAATATGAAAATAAATGATGTATGATTTTGGGATTTTGTGGAATAATTCATGGAAAGTGAAACAATGATGGGGTTGGTCATGCATGTATAAAATCATTTATTTATTTTCTTATCCATATATCTCTGACCACAATCAAATGATTTCAACCTTCAACCCATATAGTCAAAATAGAGGTTTCATATCTCAATAAATAATCAACATGTTATGCGTTCTCTTTGAAATCAAATCTTTATGCATATTATTCTCTGTCTGGTGCAATGTATTTCTCTGAGCAGATATATTCTCTGTGAAAATGCGTCCTGTGTGTGACTGTACTCTTGGTGAAATGGGTTCTCTGTGTAAGGGTATTCTCTGTACAATGTGTTCTACGTATCATTCCTTATTCTTTGTTTTGGTTTTAAGGTGGATACCATATCCAGTTGCACCTTGGTATTCGTATCTAGGGACACATTTCCACTGTTATAAATATTTCTCTTTCCTGTTACACTTATTCCTTTATTATCAAACTGTATTTGTTTCAAGAGGTTGGGTCACTATATTTTCTCCTCAGTTAATTATAAGTCCTCAAGCCGGTCCCTACTAGTTTCTCCCAGTCAACACCCATGGCCGAAATCCCTATAAAGCGTTTTTCCATGAGTTAAACCCTTTGAGATTTTAATCATTATGGTTTGGTTTTAGATTTGAGCATAGGTCATTACCCTTTGACCATTTATCTGGAGAGTTATGTGCGACAAATCGTCCACCTTGAGACTTAGTAATGCAGGCCTGGATGAATTCATTGCCCAAATTAGTTATGGTGTTATTCCTTGTCATTAACACACTTGGCCGAAACCTTCGAAATTTGTTACAGAATAGAATACATTTCGTTGTATAGTTATATTAGAACTCTGTAAGTTCGTGTGGAAATGGAAGAATCCTTAAACGCTTTAAACAGATAGCAACAATGTTTCTTCGTATGCAATTATTTGTTATTAAATTTCTTTGCCCGAGAAGGATCGTGCTCTGTCTCGGTTAAATCCCTACTTCCATCTTGGTAGTGGCAGTCATTAGTTAGTTTGTCTGTTATTTGTATATGTAAGTGGTGGGATGTCTTTGGCTAGAATAATCTAAAGGAAAATAATGATAATTGGATAATATGTATTAACTCTAAAAGTATTTGGGATCAAAACTAGTTGTATTCTTTTTGAACACACCACACTCAATTGGCTACAAATTAAAGATATTTCATTAGATTTAGGATATCTCATTACACTTAATTTTTTATTTTTCTTTGAGAAATATTACTCCTAAGATGAGTTATGAATCCACTAGACTAAAATCTTAATATCTGGCTCTAAGTCCTCTTACTCATCCCATCCACTTACTCATGCCATAACCTACACATACTCTCATGTGAAAGAAACTCCTCTACAACTATCCCAGTCCACCATCACGCTTGCCCTTCAACCTGCAAAAAAATTCACAAAATTAGGAATCGAATCCCCTTCTTTCCTAAAAAAAAATTGCTGACTCTATTTCCCTGTATTAATTATTCTAATCTAATATTCTTTTACACTGATACTACAAATTTCCAAATTATTTTCAACACATCCTAAGCAACAAATATACCAAAAATGATATATATATATCACATTTTAAGGCATAAATCTTGTTTCATTTAATTATGAAATAATGGAAACCATATATGCAAACTTAAGCCAATTGTAGTTTCTTATTTAAGTAAAGTAAACTTATTCTGGGCATATTCCCTGATTTCACGAGCTAAAGAAAATGCAAAAACATTCATTAGAGGACAACGAGAAAAATCAAGGAATATGGAGCAGTTGGAATAGTTCCTCTAGTATCTTTAGACCTATTCATACACTCTTAAACTATCATGATCTGACTTCAGTGAAATAGACACCCATCAAAAATTGTTTATAGTAAATATATCAGGAATTTTGCCTCACATAATCTTATTAGTGAATTCGTCTAGGCATATTACAATCTCTATTCCCTTGTATTCCTGATTCTAAACTAATATGCTTCTACACTAATACTACAAATTTCTGAATTATTTTTAGAATTCCTCTGACACAAAAAAATGACAGTCCATTTATATACCACATTTTCAGTCCTCAATAATGTTTCTTTAAGTATCAATCTAGAGTTTTGTAAACATATGAAATGTTGGGAACAATATATGCAAACTTAAGTCCTTTGTAATGTCTTATTCAAATAAAGTAAACTTATGTGAGTCATCTTTAGTATCGGGTTTTTCTTAAAAGAGAGAATATGATACTGGAAATCGAATATAACTAATAATATTAACTTGCATATTAACTTAATGTTAATTCATCATTAAATTAAAATATACTTAAACCATAAGCGTTGTAGAAATGGATTACCCTCTTTTGGTTTATTTGATATATAAATATTAATAAATGATTCTGTAACTAGAATTTATGGAAAATGAATGAAATAAATAACTTAACTAAACTAATTCTCAAAACATCAACTCATATAGTCAATGTATATCTATATGTCACAACTAACTATATGTTTAAACCTATGGCTTAGTATCATTTATAAATTAGAAATAAAATTAATAGTTAAGCATCACTTAAAAATCTAAAATCAAATTGATTGAAATATGAATTAAACTAATGAACAAAATGACAAAAATGTAGTGTTCTACCAGTCAAGTGGGACCTCTCTTCTAGAATAGGTTGTAGAAAATCAACTACAAAACTAGAAAGACATCAAATTGCATTACATAGAAAATTAGAAATATTGAATAATATATCAAGAAATTGTGTTTTATTCCATTTTAAATTGGACTATGACCTAAGAGTCCTCTCTATAGAATGGATATGACACTCTCCTTTATATACAAACTTGCTTGAAATAGAACTAACAAATATTAAATGTGGATACACAATACATTCATTTGGTTACAAAAATTTGTTAATACTTAACATGTCAAAGCCAACTCATAAATGGTTCCAATATTATTACTTATTAACTCATAAATGTAACAATGAATAGTTCCAAGATGTTTTATGATAATCCTTTCTCCATGGCATAGCTGATTCATGAAATATATTTTTGAAAATTCGAGTTATTGATCATATGGATTTGTCGTAAGAAAAAAATACTATAGATTGGTAAATTACTAATATTTCCCAAAATACGATCATGGTTGGTTATAGTTTATGTGGATGTGTCAATTTCGACCTTATGTTGCCTCATGCCCAAAATAATCAAGATGTGGTTCGTGGATCTTCTAATATGTATCTTCTACGAGTTTCGACTAAACATGTAATAATCAACAAACTAATCCATTTTTCAAAGATAAATGAAAATATGCTCTTTTTTGTAATGTTTGATCAATAATTCAAATGAAATACTAAATAAATACAAACGGAAGACACCTTCACCCTACATCCCACATATGATCATTAAAGTTAACCAATAAATGGTTATGGCTCAGTGAAAAGGGATTAAAAGTAAGGAATTAATCTTGTGACTCATCAACAACCTTGTCAACTTCAAAGGTGATATATGATAGGAAAGAAAAATTTGAAAAAAGGAAAGAGAAAGTGTATTTTGTATATACCATTTTTTTCACTACTTAAAGATAAATGATTGCACAAAAACTCCTGTAGAAGAAGTCTTGTAAGAAAAGGAATTGGTTTCCTCTCTCATGAAAGGAAGTACTATTGAAAAACCTTATTGCGTGAGATGAAAATTAAAATGTTGTCCACTGATAAAGTGTTGACGAGCTTAGCATCATGGTAACCAAACCCACTCCAAAGTGCCACGTGCCCTAAACCAACAATAGAACAATTAAATTAAGAAGACAATAAATACATGGGCACGGAAAAATAACTTTATATATAAGCACTCAATTGTCTCTTTATTTACGCTGAACGGCGTACACCTATTGACAATGGGCACATTTAATAGATTTTTAGTGCTTAATTAGTTTTGTATGGACAAGATTAAATATTGATAGAATATTCTTAGTCGTCCCAATAAATCATTGGTTGTGATTTCAACCACTAACTTCCTCACTATTATAACGACATCCCTTTACATGTTTATTTTTTTACTTTTACTTGATCATATTTAAAATTTACTATGGTGGCTAGCTGATTGCGAGTCTGAGTGATTAACAAAGATTAAGGAGATTTAGGTTTTTTTTACGGCTTATAAATTTCTTACTGAGGTACATGGAACTCTGTAAATTAGTGGAGCGCTTCACCTTAATTACCCTTGGGGGCTTGGTGGCACGTTACGCTCTTAAGTCAATATTTACTAGGTGCGTGGCCTTACACCCTCCGACCTATCGATGCCCTCAGATGGTTTTTTTCCTGGATTATTGGCACACTTCACCTTAAAATCTCTTAATCAAGCATTTAGTAGGTGCGTGGAGCGCCTGCGCCACCTTACCATTTATTCCAACCTCTTGATACCTTCGTCGGTTTCTTTATTGGCTTACGATGCTTGCTATTGATGGCCTCATATGCTTTTTTTCTCCTAGCATGCCATGCATTACTTTTTCTCCATGTATCCAATATTCTTACAATTTCCAATATTATTACCACTTGTATTATTACCACTTCCAAGTCGTTTCCTTTTCAATTCATGGGAGGTGTGAGAGTTTCTTCAGATCTAGATTGTAGTTTGAGCAAGGTAGTATAGAGTAAAATTCCGAAACATGAGGATAGAGGAGAGGTGGAACAATCTTAAAGGCACAACATCATAATCAACATCAACAAAGAGGTTAGCAACAAATGTTTTGTGCATTTTCTTTTGTTTTCTGGTTAAGCTTTTATATTCCTCTGTCCATTAAGTAGATGGATTTTAAATGGCATGTGCGCTCGTTTGTGTGCATGTTGAATTTCACCCTTTTCTGTCTGTTGATTTAAATTGCATGTCTTCCATTGGTAGTTAGAGTCATATCATACCGGACCTCGATGTTTTAAAATGAATTTTGCCTCAACTTTCTCTTGCTTAAAATAAATTTAGCCTCTACAAAATTGTGCATGAACATATGTTCTTCTTAATTCATCAGTTGTTTCTACATAGCTTTTCATTTTAAACACAAGATTAAAAACAAGAACAAATATTATGAGATTATATTGCAAATAAGTTCATATAGCTTTCATTTTTTTACTACACTATTAATAACCAATACAATAACATTAAAGTAAATCTCTTCCAATGGTAGACAATAATCATATTTGTTTCTAATAAGAAAGTTTAAAGATGAAGTTTGCAGGTTCATTCATGTTACTGACCCTATGGTACTGGTAACAAATATCCATCACCACCCAATAACCATTGAAACAATGGAAAATAGTTGGGAAAACTAATATTTTCCATAAATAGAAAGATAAAAGAAAACTAGAGAGCTTTTTTATGTAGACATAAACTTCAAAATAAGGAGAGAGATTCATATTGTTTACAAATGCAAGAGGGTATTACAAATACTGGTACAAAGCCAGAGATAAAGGATGGGTGCCACGCCATTTGCTGGTCTCACCAGTGGTCCCCCCCTTAATCAGTTGTCTCATGAGTATTTACAAACCATTTGCTAGCCTATCTGGCCTATTGTCTGTAACTAGACTATTGTCTGCTCACATTTCATTATTGTCCACCCTATAGAATAAACCGTTCATAATATTTTATTCCATTAGGGTTTGTAAATAAAATCTGTTATAATATTTAATTTACTAAACCTAATTTTAGCATAGGGAGGTAACTGTCAGTAATTGATTAGTAAAACTATGGGCGCCATGCCATTTGCTAGTCTCACCAGTGGTCACCTCATTTGCATTAGTTTTAGTAAATTAAATATTCTAACAGATTTTATTTACAAACCCTAATTAACGTTTATGGTAAAATTAGGTTTAGTAAATTAAATATTATAACACATTTTATTTACAAACCCTAATTAGAGTTTATGATAAAATTAGGTTTACTAAATTAAATATGCCTTTCAGCGTTCAACATCCATAATTATGTGGTTGTGCTAGTAATATTGGATACATGGAGAAAATGTAATGCATGGCATGCTAGGATAAAAAAACCATTCGAGGCCATCAATAGAAAGAATAGTAAGCCAATAAAGAAACCAATGAAGGTATCAAGAGGTTGAAATAAATGGTAAGGTGGCGCAGGTGATCCACACACCTAGTAAATGCTTGATTAAGAGAGTTTAAGGTGAAGTGCACCAGTAAGATAGGAAAGAAACCATCCGAGGGAATCGAAAGATCGAAGGAATCAATAGGTAGGACAGTGTAAGGCCACACACCCAACAAATATTGGCTTAAGTGTTGTCATTTTTATAGGCAAAGTGTGCTTGTCATTGATGGCAAGAACAACAACGATGTTGACAGGTTTACATGAAGAGTGTGCATAGCAAGAACAACAAAAAAGACATAGAAGAGAAAGCTCGAGAATCCCAGGAGGAATAGCGCAGAGTTGCACGCAGAGAGAAAGTGTGTGCGAGGACCATTACTAAAGCTCAAGAGAGATAGCATTCTCATAAACACAGACGAGACCCAAAGTCATCAGGACTCGCAAAACCTTTGACACTTAGAAATTATTCCAAGTTGGTAGGATGAGGAGGAGCGACAATGGTTGTTGGATCACCAATCCCGAATACACGAGTGTCGTCAGATCAGAGTCCAGATAGGAGGAGCACATAGAGGAGGAGATTAGACCTCACCCATCGGATTAGAGTGCGAAGGACTAGCAATAGTTGGATCGAGAGGACATGTAGCAAGAGAGCAACATTTTGTTGACTCACGAGTTGGAGAAGTCAAAGGTGAGAGTTGAGAGAACTCATGATATGCGAAGTCACGAAATGATCTAGGTCGTTGGATCCAGAGGACATGTGGTGAGAGATCATCATTTCGCTCACTTGCGAGACAGAGAAGTCAAAGGTGAGAGTTGAGAGAACTCGTGATATGCAAAGTCGCGAAATGATATGAGTTGTTAGATCACCGAGGATATGGAACGTTGATCTGATATGAAGTCTAAGTCCATGATATTGATCACAGTCATCTATCAGAGGGAGAGATCTCGACTGTTGATCTTATATGAAGCATTTGAGAGTTTCATGATTTGGGAGTTTCAAGGCAACTTATGGAAGGAGTTTACGATATGTGAAATCGCGACACACCCCTCTTGCTTGGCCCCTTGTCACAGTTGGTGGTCGTATTAATGAAGGTTAAGGAAGGATCTAGCACATCACTAGGCTCTAAAAAATAAATCACGAAACACGAACTCGTGATTTGATCACAGCCATCTATCAAAGGGAAAGATCTGGACTGTTAATCCAATATGGAGTATTTCAGATTTCACGAGTTGGGAGATTCAAGGAAACTCATAGCAAAAGATCGTGAAACGTGAAATCACGAAGCACCATAGTGCATGGCCCCAGGTCACAACCAGAGGTCACGTGAAGGAAGGGGCTTAGGAGCCAAAGAAGCCATAGTTGACTGGCTGAATCTACCAGAACGTAGTGATGAAATAGGCCAGAGAACTCTAGGAGCTGCAGGGTGATCACCAGAGGAGATGAAGAGTCTTGAGGTAAATTCCAGTGGAATGAAGACTCATCATAGATACAATTGACATATGGAAAAGTGTCAAAGTCTATAACTACAACAAAGAGGATAAGCTCGACTATGACATAAAAGATGAAGAGTCGCACTTCTAGAGAAGGAAAATATTCTCAGGATAAGCCCAGTGATGATGAACTCATGGAGATAACGGCCATAGGATATGAATAGTTCATATGATGATCAATTAGATGACTCAACGTGAGAAAGAAGGGGATAACAAAGAAGTGAAGGAATTCTTCTAGTTATCCATACAGTCGTGAGGAAGAGAGGGAGTGAACAACCCATAGGGAAGAACAATGATTTAGAGAAGAGCATGTAGAGGCATTGCACAGAGGAGGTAGTTGGTGCATAGAGAATATAAAAACCTAGAACAGAGAAGAGATGCAGGGGATGTTGAGAGTGTTTCATGCAGGAAGGAGCATGTTGTGTGTAGGTGCTAAAGCACATAGAAGAAGCGTGGTGCATAGAATGGAAATAAGACACAGAGCATAAAGCATAGAAGAAGAAAGGAACATAAATGCATATCTAAGAGAAGAACAAAAAGTGCAGAAGATGTGAGGAGAGAGACATTGATGTAGGAAGAGAAGAGAAGTGTAGAAAAACAGTGATAAGACTCGTAAGAAATAGATAAATGTTGTATCACTGTGATAAATTCAAGAAAGAAAATATTTATATTTTAGGGTGTAGGGAGGTGCTAGGGTGGGCTGGTGTCCTCAGAGAGTCAAGTATATACTTGAACATAGGGAGTCGTATTTTCCATTTGGTTGGAGCCAGAAAAACCAGGGTGGCAGGGTGGTGCAAGGAAGAACTATTGTTCTCTGCTATACAGGTTGGTGCCTGTGTGACTGGAAGTTGGTGCTTCCATCTAATTGGTGCTGGAACACTTAGGGAGTTGGTGCTTCCTTCTAGTGGGTGCTAGAGATACCAGATGTAATAAACCCCAATTTCGTCATAATTTTTTTTTCTTCTAAGTACATTAAGTTCTAAGTCTATATGTTAGATTTACAATATGAGGAATAACCTTTATTTTAAAACTATGCTACTCAGTGTATTCAAATTTATTTCCTAATATTACAGAACCATAGTCTAGTGTTTACTCTTCAACTTTTATTTAAGTTATAGTCGCCTTGGCAAGTGATTAAATGGTTAAATTGTAGAAACGAGGGAATAGACATAGGCCTATGACTTGAGATTTTGGCCTCCTCTTTAACACTATCTTCCACCTTCCCACACCCACTTGAACTGCAAGACCCTGAGGAACTTTATCAACATAAAAAAGGTAAACATAATCCTTGCTTTAGTATTGGATTTATTGGGTTGGATTTTACGTAGGTGACCAAAGACTTGGTGGAATTTTCTTTGGTCGACTGAGAGCCTTTGTAACCCCAAAAGATATCCTAGTTGAAAGTGAACCCTAAGCTGGCAATAGATTGATCCTTACCATACTTAACTAAGTCCAACCACCATTAGTAACTAGACTAAGAAAATACGGGTTCGAGGAGTTCTAGACTTGTCCTGGTGGATAAATATATTAAAAGGGACTGGAGGTGTTGACAGACAAAATTAACGCTCTGACTGGCCATTAAATGGTGTGGATGAGAAAACGAGAGTCACCTTGTACCCTCATCTAACCCAAACACACCACATTGCTACTATCACATGGCGCAAACCCTCGTTATACTCACCACATTCAATATGAGTGTCTTAGGGTACAACCGAGGTCCATTATCATTTTTGTGTAAACCTACTCTGAGTAGAGTTCTGTGTTTTTCTTCTATTTCATGACCTTACTCTGTGCGGTGGTATGGTGACTTGGACCACCTCCTAGATTACTCCTATTTCGGTAAGTAGCCATTGGATTGTATAATTTTTACTATAGGTTCTTTACAAAATTCTCTTCCAATGCATTTCTTGCAAGTAGTCGGAAGTTACTTGGGTAAGGTCTTATACATGCCTATATACTATACATAAAAAATTTCCTTGATACTGAAATCTTCCTGGCAAATTATTTCTATTTGGGTCAGGGAAGAAAAGGGTTTTGAACTCGTCTATCGCTATTCTCCCAATGTTTCTCGATAAATTCATAATACTGTAAAATTTTTCCTTATTTAAGAGCCTCCCAAGGAATAATAGTCAGCCTAACCCTTAAGCCAGGTTGGTACCCTAACTGAAAAAAATTTGTTCGGGTTCTGTTCTGCGTGTCCCTTTTCTCATTTTGAGTGTATTACAGGGTATGTGCATTTGGAGTATTCTTTACCTTTGTCTCGTATTGACCTTAAATTTTCCCTAACTTATTTGTAGAGTGTTTTACAAATCATTGGTACTATTCTGATGGTCCTTTATACTTCTGGAAATGGTCCTTGAATTTATGCTTATTATGCACTGTTCCAACATTCCTATACTGTTCTCTATTCTATTACTTTCTTTTGTTGTCATTGATTCTTATCACTAATGGTGGGCCCATTTGTTTTGTGAGGGTACCCACCAGATAGATTTGGGCTCCTCTTCCCTTTCGGTCTGGACAGTACGCAATTCCTCGCAACAGGGAGCGGTGCGAATCCCCTCCAAAAGAAGTTAAGGATTTCTTCGACTATACTTTCCTAGTTTATTAGATCTTCTTATTTCTGTTTGAATAAGTTGTAATCATTTCGTCGAAAAACCATGTGCAAGGGTTTCAGCCAGGAGCATACATGGAAGTCAACCTCTATTTTCCCCTCAAGAGGTATTCGGGTTCCGTTCTATCCTTTCCAAGATGGTTTAAGTGACTTAGGGTAGAAAGATTTGATTAAGGAATTAATACTGTGGTAGAGATTCTTCACCTATTTTACCTCTGTTACTTGTCTTCGCAATCAATGAGAGAGTCGACGTTAAAATTGTATAATTGGCCGAAAGGATTTTGTTGGGTTCTTGTTATGTCCTGTTTCAAACATTAAAGGAAAAGAAATACGATTTTATTTTCTGTTATCATATTGAAATCTATCCTTCGATAGTTTGAAGTTAAAAGATAATGTGAATAATGTGCTATTAAATTTCTTTCTCATTCCTGTAGCTTTTACTCCAACCTTTACCATTGGAAATTCAAAGTAGAATAAAAGGGTACTAAAACTAAAAAATTCTCATAGTTACTACTGGTCAAAGTAATTAGGTATTGGAAAGGTTCTGAGTCTATCAATGTAACATAAATTAATTATGGAACATTTTCTTTATATTTATATACATATATATAAATATTTCATATATATACATATATACAAAGGGTCTGTGTAACTGTTAGAAATTTCATTTTAATTACCCAATGTAGACATCGGTCTTTATGATTGTAAACAACCATTTCTATTTCATTTAGTGTAATGATTGCCAAATGGACAATACATGTATACATTTATGACCACATTCATATAGTTTATTAACATTTCATGGATCCCCTCATTATAGTAGTTATTCGTTCCACTTTGGAAAATTTAGTCTATATAGTTGACATTAAACTTGAATATTTTCACAGCATAAGATCTTATGACTAGTGGAAAACTCTTAGGAATTCATGTTTAAATCTGCATGATTAATTTATTACTTTCTTATGCTACAACTCTATCTTTTTCATGTCTAATACAAAGTGGTTGGTAATGCTATTCGTTATTTCCATTCTGCTTTCTATCATAGATTAAAATCCCAAAACATTTTATCAGTTCACTCATTATGATAGTGGGGTTGTTCCTATACAAATGGTCATGCTTTATTCCTATAGTTTATCATATTACAATAGTAGGAATAACTAAAGCAGGGACTCGTTCACATGTTTAACCATAAGTATATCAAATGGAAATGGTAGCATACATACCTTAATTATTTTGACATAAAGCTTTGTTCAGACTCTATTAAACCCATTTGAGAGCTTTAAGTTTAACAACATTCGACAAGTTTTTACTCATGGAAATACTTGGATGTAGAAATTAACATGTACATTACATCAGTATATAAAATCATTCAAATAGATAAGGAGTAGGCCAACATATCTGAACCAGTTTGTAGGAAGACAAAGGGAACAACCACGTTCCTCCCAACCGTAGAACAGGGCATCCATATCACTTGTCCTATTCACCCCCTAGCCTGACCATGAATCCATGAGGGCTAACTCATAACTCCTCCTCAGCCATGTCTCATTCCAGAAGTCTTATCCTTTCCTCACACTCAGCAAGTAGTGCTCATAACAACAAGCAAAAAAAACAAAGTCTTTTCCCCAGCATACTTGACAGCATCCTGCCTCCTAACATATGCTATTTAACAAAACAAATGTTTTTGCCTAGGTCTTTCTTTCCCCCCCTTCGGAATTTTCGTAGCTTTCTGAATCCTTGATTTTCAGGGGTTTCCAATGCCAAATATCTGATTTTCCGCTTGTAATAATCAACCTAGAGGTAGTTCCAACATGTTCCCCACTCATGGAGTCATGGTCAACTGATTTTAACATGGTTGTTCCATTTGTCCTCCTGCAATTAATATAAAATATTCTGTTTTCATACAAGTGTCCTAGTCAAATAGTTAGTTGGGTCAAATCGGATCTCTTCCCAATAGTCATAGTAATTAATTAAAATTATCAAATTCGAAATTTGGAATTGTCATAAATGACAAAAATTTACCAATTTTGAATTTACTAAAAATAGAATAATTTTCTCAACAAATTTTAAATTTCAAAAATACTTTATTTCTGGGGATGTCACATTCTTTCCCCCTTCAATAAAACACTATCCTCAGTGTTCGTTCCTTTCTTGGAACAGGATTGGATGAGATTTCCCCAAATCTCCCTCCAACTCCCAAGTGGTCTCCTTAGGACTAAAGTGCTTCCATTGCACCTTTACTTGAGCGACGGATCTGTTCTGAAGTGTTATTTCTCTCCAGTCCAAAATATGCAGGGGTTCCACCTGGAACTTGCCTTCGGGTTCCACCTACACCAAGTTCCAATCAATCATATGAGTAGGGTCATGAACATACTTTTTCAACAAAGAAACATGAAATACATTATGAATTCTTAAATTAGCTGGAAGTGCAAGTTGGTATGCTTCGGGTCCAATTCGAGCTAGTATCTTGAAGGGCCCACAAAACCTGGGTGCCAGCTTGGCACAGTTCCTTAACTTCAACAAACTTTTTTGGGCTTTGACCTTTAAGTAAACATGGTCTGCCACTTGAAATTCCAAGTGTCTTCTTTTCTGGTCTGCATAGCTCTTATGTCTGTCCTGTGCTTCTTTTGTCTGTCCTTACCATGTTCTCCATTTATTGGAGCATCTCTGGTCCAACCATGAGTCTGTCAGCTGGGTTGTCCTAGCTAATTGGAGTCATACACTTCCTACCGTACAGTACCTCGAAAGGGCTTAACTTAGCTGAAGTTTGGTACCCATTGTTATATGAAAATTCTACCAAGTGTAGATAGTGTTTCCACTTGTTTGATTTTGTTCTTACGTACATGAGGAGCATATCATCTACAATTTGGTTTGTCCTTTTGGCCTGTCCATCTGTTTGTGGGTGATAACTCGTACTAAAATTCAAATGAATATTTAGCCCTGCAAACAATTCCTTCCAAAAAGAGGATGTGAATTTTACGTCTCTATCTAAAATCACCATTTTAGGAATTCCATGCAGTCTAAAAATTTCTTTCATAAATATTTCAGCAATGTTTATAGCTTTAAAAGTAGACTTTACAAAAATAAAGTGTGCAGACTTACTGAGTTTATCGATTACAACCATGATAGAATCATTCTGTTTCTGAGTTTTAGGCAAACTTGTTATAAAGTCCAGCGATATGGTCTCCCATTTCCATTCTGGTACTAGTAAAGGCTGTAATAGGCTGGCTGGATGCTGGTGCTCGGCCTTAACCTGCTGACAATATTGGCACCTAGCCAAGTATTCTGCTATTTCTCCCTGCATACTAGGCCAGTAAAAAAGTTTTCTAAGTGAGGTTATCATTTTTTGGTACCCTGGATGGCCAGAAGACAGTTTCTTATGCACTTCGTCCAAGACTATTAATTTTAACTCTGTTGAATCTGATATGTAAAGTCTGTTTTTAAATCATACTAGTCCCTTCT
This sequence comes from Picea sitchensis, assembly GCA_010110895.2. Lineage (NCBI taxonomy): Eukaryota > Viridiplantae > Streptophyta > Pinopsida > Pinales > Pinaceae > Picea > Picea sitchensis. The sequence goes on along the minus strand of SNQJ01S0000220.1, from coordinate 150,081 downwards.
TGTTGATACTTAGATCTGATTTATCTAAGTTTGCGGTGTTGTTTTGTAACTCTGCCATTATCTTAGTGTAATTTTCTTCATTTATACTTGTCTTCCTTATTCTTTGTTCCAGATCACTTTCTGCCCTATTGATATTCATCTCAAATAACCCATGGACTCTTCTGCTTAAAGTGTCTGCTACCTTATTTTCCTTACCCTTGATATGTCTGACCTCGAAGTCGAATTCGCTCAAGAAGGCTAGCCATATTGCTTTCCTTGCATTAAGATCTAGTTGGCTAAACATATATTTCACACCGCTATTATCCGTCAATAGTAGAAATTTTCTACCCATTATGTAGTGTCGCCACATTTTTAAGGCGTGTATTACCACTGCCAATTCTAAGTCATGAGTGACATAATCTCGCTCATGTTATTTCAATTTTCGGGGCTTGTAACAAATCACGTGTCCTTCCTGAGTTAGGATGCCACCTAGTCCTTCTTTACTTGCATCAACACATACGGTGAAGTCTTTATCTGGGTCTGCTACCTTCAATATAGGTGCAGTTGTCAATAATTCCTTTAGCTTGTTAAAACTATCTTGACACTTCTGTGTCCAGTTAAACTTGGCCCCTTTCTTTAGTAATGACGTGATAGGGTAGGCTATCTTGGAGAACCCCTCTATAAATCTATGATAATATCCAATGATTCCCATGAATGACTGGATATTCGCTACATCCTTAGGTACTGACCATTCTATGATGGCTTTTATTTTCTTAGGGTCTACGACAATGCCTTCTGCTGAAATTACATGTCCTAGATATTGTATTTCCTTTTGATAAAAGTCACACTTATCAAACTTGGCGTATAGTTTGTGCTTCCTCAACATTTATAGAACTATTCTTAAGTGTTCTTCATGTTCTTTCTCTGTTTTAGAATAGACCAAAATATCGTCGATAAATACTAGTACGAAATTATCTGAGTATTGACTGAAAATACTGTTTATCAGGCACATAAACATGGATGGCACATTGGTGAGTCTGAAAGGTATGACTACGAATTCGTAGTGTCCATATCTTGTTTGAAAAGATGTTTTGCTTATATCTTCATCCTTTATCCTAACTTGATGATAACCAGATCATAAATCTAATTTCAAAAAGATCTTGGCCCCACCTACTTGATCAATCAGGTCATTTATCCTAGGTAAGGGGTACTTGTTCTTAATAGTCATTTTATTCAATTCTCTATAATCGATACAAAGTCTTAGAGTACCGTCTTTCTTTTTCACAAAGAGGACTGGTGCCCCCCATGGTGAAACACTCGGTCCGATATACTCCTTTTCCAACAATTCCTATAATTGTATTTTAAATTCTATCAGTTCTGGTAGACTCATTCAGTAAGGTGCTTTCGAGATAGGGGCTAAACCAGGTAGTAGGTCTATGGAGAAGTCTATTTCCCTTCTAGGAGGTAATTCTAGTATCTCATCCACAAACATGTCTCTAAATTCACGTAGGACAACAAAGTCTTCTAACTTTGACTATCATCTTTTTCTAACAGATTCGTTACTTGGATGGCATAAACTTGACATCCCTTTCTCATACATTTCTTGAGTTGCATCACTGAAACTTGTCTGTCTAATACAGGTTTTGGTATACCTTAGGCTATTCTAGTAGTGCCAAAATCATCTTTATAGTTAAGTATCTTTGTGTAACAATCTAGTACTGCTTTGTCTTGTTCCAACCAATCCATCTCGATAATCATATCACAAGATCCTAGTGGTAGGATTTTCATATTTGTTCTTATACTTTCACCATCTAAGCTGAACTCAAAGTCAGAAATAAAGTCAACTACTTTCCTTTTAGTTCCTGTTGCTAGTTGTACCAGCCATGATTTTTCATGCTTCATTTTCGTAAGTTTATTTGACTCTACTACATCAGGAGTAATATAACTTAACGTAGCTCTAGGGTCAATTAAAATAGAAATCCTAGTGTTATTGATTTTACCTCAGATTTCTACCACAGAGGACTGGTGGTCAGCTTGCCGACCATCTATGGCTGCATTTATCCGATGTAGGCTTCTACCCACGTCACCCACCGTCGAGACTTCCTGCAAATTATGAACAACAACTATGTTTGCTAAAATTAAATGTGGACAATTCCTCCTTAGATGAGGTTCTCCACATTCCCAGCACTTTAATTGTTCACGGGGGCTATCCCCAAACATATTTGTCCCTAGATTTACCAGTTTACCACTACCTTGCATATTCATATGGTTGAAGTGAAGATCTTTTCTCGGAAATATTTTTTCTGCATTCCGATAAGGAGCTGGCTGGTATCCCTTCTTCTGTTGGTTCACTCGATCTTGTTTCTTATCCTTCCAGGCTTTGGGAAACTCTACCCGCTATTTATACTGGTCTTAACACATTCGTTCTTTCCTAAATATTTCACTCAAGGATTTGGGGTTGTCAAACTCAATTCTGTCCCTATAGGACTATGGTAAACAGCTTAAAAATAGCTGGATTTTTACCTTATCCTCTTGGATGTACGGTATGAACCTTAGTAGTTCTAAAAATTTATTTATAAGGTCCTCCATTGTCATATGTCCAAGTCGTAATTCATAAAATTCTTTCGTTTTCCTTTCATAATAGCTTTCGAAAAGGTAATGTTTCTTGAAATACTTCTTAAAGTCAGACCATTCCAACTATTTCTCCTTTAGGCCCTTGGCCAACTTCAGGTCTTGCCACCAAATGCTGGCCTTCCCTTTTAGATTGTAGATGGCCATTCTGACATTCATGTTGCTGAAATAGTTGTAGATCTGGAAGTATTTTTTTATGTCTAACAACCATGCCTTAGCTTCTTCTCTTGTCCTAGATTCTCCATCAAAGGTAGCTGGTTTAATATTTTTAAATTCTCCTTCAAGGTGATCTACTAGTTTTCTTTTTCTGTCTGTTATAGTTTTTCCTTCAGCTGAAGGTGTTCATTCAGATGAACTGTCTCCTTTTTCTGTTTCCTGCCCAGAGTTCTTGGAGGCCCTTTTGCTGACCTCTTTGTCATGGTTATCCTCCTTTTTGATTTTCTTGGTCACTATACTACGCAACAAGACTTCATTTATCTCTTGCTGTTCCTGCTATTCTTTCTTCAATTTCTCATTGTCTGCTTTGAAAACATGCAGCTCAACAATAAGATTCCTCATTGTTTCTAATACTTATGTAGGAGAATTTCCATCACTATTCTGTCTTGGATTTCCATGAGGTCCCTGTTCTGTATTTCCTTCCATTTTGATTTCTGCATCATCCTGAGCTGCCATAATTCACACAAAACAGAAAAGGTTTTCTGTTTGTAACAATGTAGGTTTATTAGTTTTGCATAAAAACAAAAGAAAATATATATGCCAAGAAATTAATGTGGCCCCGTTCAAGGCCCAGTGTTGTAAACTTTGCTCTGATACCATATTTAATAAACCCAATTTCGTCATAAAAAAAAAATCTTCTAAGTACATTAAGTTCTAAGTCTGTATGTTAGATTTACAATATGAGGAATAACCTTGATTTTAAAACTATGTGTTGGCATATTTATTATAGGTAGACATAAGGCATAGTATTTGTTTGCCATTGATGGCAAGCTCAGCCTGACGATGATGAACACGAGAAAGTGGCAAGACTAGTAGCACAACAATGATCGCATGGAAAGATCAGATCCGTAAACTCCAGGAGTCAAGGAAGAAACTCACGGCAGAAAATCCTGAAATGTGATAGATCAGAGCATGTCAAAGACTCCATTTCAGAGTTTCACAGACCGGGAAATCAAAGTTTCGGATATCGGGAGTTGGAAGAGTCAAGAGTCAAGACTCTTCATCACAGGAGTCCCAAAGTCGCGAAATGAGAAACGTCGAAATCCTGAAACAGGCACATCAACAAAGAGTTTCACAGACCGGGAAATAACTCCATTTCGGAGTTCTGGATACTAGGATTTGGAGAGTCAAAACACTTCACCATAGGAATGTTGAAATGCCAAAATGCAAAAAAAAACTTTAGGTGTAGGTTTCGGTTACCGGGAGTTGGAGTGTCGAAACACTTCACCACAGAAATCGCGAAATGTTGAAATGCGAAATTGTGACATGGAGTTTCGGGGATCGTGACATATAGTTTTGGAGTTTTAGGGATTGCGATATGGAACATCAAGATATTGCATCACAAGAATTTCCGAAATCACGAAATGCCAAAATGCAAAATTGCAACATGGAGTTTTAGGGATTGCAACATGGAGTTTCAGGAATTTGCGACATGTGAAATCATGAAATGCGGAAAGCAACTATTATGAGTCTCGAAGACTCGAAGGGAAAAATGCCAAAATCCCGTCAGTCGTTCAATTAGGAAAAGATGGGATCAGATTATGAATTTTTGTGGACCGTTGATCTGGATCCATTTTGGGGATCACAACTTGGAGAGTCAAGATGCTTCACAACAGGAATTCGCGACATGCGAAATTGCGAATTGCCGAAATATGAAATGCGAAATACATTTTGTTTCTTGTAATCCAACGGTGCAGGTGAATTTGAATATGATCAGAGAGCTACTGTTTCATCTAACAGTTAATTGATCAGTTACGATTCAGTTAACAAAACTGATTCATGATTCTTGATCGGTTGGCGATTTAGTTGCTGAGCTGTGTGTGAATAAAAGAAGATATGAGACGACTATGCAAAGTTGGCTGTTATGACTGAAAAATGAGTTGAACTGTAGAAAGGTAAAACTACAGTATACACAGTGTGAAGAAAGCTCAGAGATAAGGAACATAATCTAAACAGAAGAGAAAAGGTGAAGAGAGCAGAATGTGCACATGTCAAAAAGCATGAGAAGGACAGAGAAAGAACAGATATAAAGAGACAACAAGTCAAGCCAAGGATGAACAAAGTAGAAGAATAGTGTAGCAGAGAAGAATTGTAGAATGGTGAAGAAGTGGTAAGAATTGATTTATCTGTGTTGTTGGTTATTCAATCATTTATCTGTAATAAGGGTGGTAGGGAGGTGCTAGGGAGGACTTTTGTCCTCAGAGGTTCAAGTGGGTGCTCGAACACAGGGAGTTGTAGCTTCCATCTGGTTGCATCCAGAGAAACCGGGGTGGCAGGGTGGTGTAAGGGAGAACAATTGTTCTCTGTTATATAGGTTGGTGCCTGTGTGACTGGAAGTTGGTGCTTACATCTAGTTGGTGCTGGAACATTTAGGGAGTTGTTTCTTCCTTCTAGTGGGTGCTAGAGAAACCAGAGAGTTGGTGCTCTCAAACAAGTTGGATCTTGTAAAACAAAGGTAGTATCCTCACATTGAGTTGGTGCTCAATTATAGATGATGTACAAAACTTAAAAGACGACCTATCATTTCGAGGAAGAAGAGGTTTTCTTCATTTATGGGTTTCCTCGTGAAATTCTGTCTCTGTGTATATCTTATGTGTGAATGATGTTCATTATTTATGTTGTCCATATGTAGTATAATATTGATGGTCACTTAGAGAAAGATTAAAAATGGTTTAATTGAATTAAAATTGTTTAAGCACAGTAACAAATGATTCACCCCCCCTCTCAGTTGTCTTAGTAATTCCAACAATTGGTATCAGAGCGGGTTCCTTTTATTTAAAGGTAGATCTGTAAGCTTAAACATGACAAGTCATGAAGGGACTTCAGCCAGTAAGCCTTCTCTATTTGATGGAACAAATTTTTCCTTTTGGAAGGTTAGAATGAGAACATACCTAATGGCCTTAGGTGCTGATGTTTGGGATGTAGTAGAGACTGGATACTAAAGACTGTTGTGCTAGCTTCCAAGGATGATAAGTTAGAATTTATATTTAATGCTAAGGGAATGAATGCTATATTGAATGGACTTGCAGAAGCTGAGTTTGTAAAGTTGATGCATCTTCAAAATACCAAAGAAATGTGGGATAAACTTATTAGCATCTATGAAGGAAATGAGAAAGTAAAAGATGCCAAACTTCAAACATTTAGGTTGAAGTTTGAACAACTAAAGATGAATCAAGATGAAACAGTTAGCAAGTTTTTTTTAAGAGTTGAAGAACTTGTGAATGCCATGAAGGGTCTTGGTGAGAAGTTTGAAGAATCACTCTTAGTTCAGAAGATTTTAAGATCTCTGCTTGATAAATTTAATCCAAAAGTCTTTGCAATAGAAGAACTGGATGATCTTAAAACTCCGTCCATTGATCAAATTCTAGGAACTTTAAATGCATATGAAATGAGAATTGTCAAAGATAAATCCATTACTAGAGAAGCATCGTTTAAAGCAGACAAGAATACTGATTCAGAATTAGATGATATTAAGGAAAAATTTGTGAGAAGGTTAAAGAAAGGATCAGGAAAATATCAAGGAAAGTTTCCCTTCAAATGCTTTAATTGTGGTAAGATAGGTCATTTTGCATCTAAGTGTCCCCATCAGAAAAAGGACAAGAACTCTAATGATGAAAAGAAGTACAAATTCAAGAAATATAGTAAGAAGAAAAGTGTGTGTGCAAATAATGACAATTCCTTAGAAGACACCGATAGTGACTCTTCCTGTGAAGATAAGGTAAATGAATTCATGCTTATGGCCAAAGAGGATTATGATAATAAAAGCACAGGCGGTGATGATAATGATGAAGAAGTTGTGGTTGATATGGAAGGAGAACTGATCAGTGCACTGGAAGAGATTGACAGACTCAGAATCAAGAACAAAAAACAAAAACAATTGTTGATACAGTTCGAGAAAGATAGTAAACAACCTGATGAAGACTTTGCTCTACTAAAAGTGCAATTAGAAGAGGCAAAGAAAATAGAAGACATACTAAAACAACAGTTGTCATAGAAGAAAGCGAGGTATGAAGCCTTAGAAGAAGAGATGGTAAAAATTGGAAAAGAATGGAGAAGTTTAAGGGATTGTATCACCAAAATCTGCCAAGTATTAAAGCCTCAGAAGGATTAACCTCCATTCTAAATCAGCAAAGAAACCTAAAGTTGAAAGCTGGATTGGGGTATGAAGAAGGATAAAGTAGTAATCATCCAAGTAATACAAAACCTATCAAGTTTGTCAAAACCTCAAACATTGACAACAATCACTCTGCAGAAACAAAGAAAGAAAATCAACCACCAAGAAGGAATGAAAGAAAAAGTACAAGAACCAAATATGTAGATTAGAGAGATTATTGGCATGAAAGAAACCGACCTCCTCAAAGAAGACATATTTTTTCAAGGTACAAAGGTTTTTTCTATGGTTATTGTTTTTTCTGCTCTGATTTTGGTCACAAAGCTATAAACTGTTCTTTAAGATTTAGATATGAGCAATCAAGTTTTTCAAGGAATAATTATCTGCCTCTACAAAGATTGAGACAACCAAGCAACAAACAATCACAGACTATAAATCATGTGATGACTAGGATAAGGACACAGGTGAAACAAAACAACAGTTATGAGAATAACAATTGTTATGATCTGTTATTCAGTGAACCAGAATGTTACAACTACCATAATTATGGAAATAAAGCTGCAGACTATCGCTTAAAGAATTACAAGATGGATTTGATGCCCACTGCTAAAAATGTCAAGGTTTGGAAGAAGAAAGCAGATGAAAAGTGTGGACTAATGTTATTAGCCCAAAGAAAAAACAATCCCTGGTATATTGACAGTGGATGTTCCAAACATATGACTGGAGACAAAAGTAAGTTTCTAACTCTAAGTGAAAGCAAATCAGGGAATGTAACTTTTGGAAATGATGCACCAGGAAAAATAAAAGGTAAAGGAATGGTAATTTTGAGTAATGGAAAAGGGAAAGCTCAAGATGTGTTGTTTGTAGAAGGTCTGAAACATAATCTGCTTAGTGTCAGTCAAGTCTGTGACCGAGGATGTGAAGTCATTATTACCTCTAAAGACTGTAGAATAAAATCTGTGAATTCAAGAAAGCTAGTTGCAAAAGGGATAAGAACATAAAACAATGTCTATGTGTTAAAAAAAGAAAAGGAAGAATGTGACTTAATCAAGTATGATGAAAGTTGGTTGTGGCAGAGAAGACTTGGACACCTAAATTTTGATCATATCATCAAGCTCAAAAACAATGGGGCAATAAAAGATCTTTCGAAGATATCAAAGACATATGACTCTGTTTGTAAACCCTGTCAAATAGGAAAGCTTACTCACACTCAGTTCAAATATAAAAACTTTCCTTCAATAGAAAAATCTCTCCAGTTAGTACATATAAATTTATGTGGACCATCAAGGAAAGAAGGTACAGGAAAATAAAATTATTTTATGTTGATTATTGATGATTATTCTAGACTAACATGGGTTGCCTTTTTGAAGGAAAAATTTGAAGCATTTGAAAAATTCAAAGTGTTTAAGGCTTTGACTGAGAATCAAACAGGAAAAATATTAAATGCAGTAAGGTCTGATAGAGGAGGAGAGTTTAGTTCATGGAACTTCGAAGAGTTCTATGATAAACATGGGATCAAAAGAGAGCACACAATTCCAAGGACTCCACAGCAAAATGGAGTTGTTGAGAGGCAGAATAGATCAGTACAGCAAATGGCAAGATCAATGATCAATGAAAGGAACATACCTTAGACATATTGGGTAGAAGCAATTCATACAACTGTTCATATCCTTAACAAAGCTCTTCTTAGGCCACATAGTGACAAGACTCCTTATGAACTATGGTTTGGAAGACCTGCTTCAATCAAGCATTTTAAAGTCTTTGGGAGCAAATGTTATATCAAGAACAATGATGAAAATATTGGAAAATATGATGATAGGGATGATGAAGGTATCTTCTTGGGTTATGCTATAAATAGTAAAGGGTACATATGTTACAATAAGAGATTGCATAAACTGGTTTATTTTATATAAATAAAAGTTGATGAAGAAATCCCGGTTAGAAATGTAAGCAGTGTTGAACTAAGCACATAAGATATAGTTGAAGATGAAGATGAATAGGTCCAAGGATCAGAAAGGGAAGAATATGAATCAGATGAAGATACAAATACTTAGGCTGACACAAATCAACAGAAAGAAGCAAAATCGCCTCTCATAATTGTTAGAAAGAATCATCCTGAAAATCAGATAATTGGAGATATAAATAAAGGAGTTCAGACAAGAAGGAAATTGATTAAAGACTCAGAACAATATCATGTTGATTTTTTATCTATGACTGAACCTAAAATTTTTGATGAATCCAGCTAGCATGATGATTGGGTTAAAGTAATGAATGAAGAGATTGATCAGATTGAGAAGAACAATACTTGGGAGCTTGTCCCTAGACCTGAAGATAAAAATGTAATAGGTTCCAAATGGGTGTTCAAGAATAAAATGAATGAAAAAGGACAAGTTGTTAGAAATAAAGCCAGATTGGTCTATAAAGGGTATGCACAAGTTGAAGGTCGAGACTTTGATGAAAATTTTGCACCAGTGGCAAGATTGGAAGCCATCAGAATGTTTCTTGCTGATTCATGTCATAAGAACTTTAAAGTTTATCATATGGATGTTAAGTCAACATTTCTTAATGGAGATCTAGAGGAAGATGTATATATGGAGAAACTTGAAGGATTCTCATTGATAGATAATCCTAATTATGTTTGCAAGCTGAAGAATGCCTTATGTGGACTAAAACAAGCACCACGAGCTTGGTATTATAGACTGGACAAATTTTTACAAGACAAAGGGTTCAAGAAAGGTACTGTTGACAACAACCTCTACATTAAGTCTGAAGGTGATAATTTACTAGTTGTTTTGGTTTATATAGATGATATTATTTTTGGCTGTACTAATGAATCATCTATCCAGTGGTTTTCTAACTCTATGAAAACATAATTTGAGATGTCCATGATAGGAGAACTATGATATTTTCTTGGTTTACAAGTAAATCAGAGTTATACAGGAATATTTATCTCTCAAGAAAAATATTTGAAAGAGATGTTGAAGAAATTTCAGATGGAGGATTCCTCTCCTGTTAGCACACCTATGGTGGTTGGTTGCAAGCTCAGTAAAGATGATATTTCACTGGATGTTGATCAAAGGACATATCACTCTATGATAGGTAGTCTTTTGTACATCACAACATCTTGTCCTAATATAATGCAAGTTTTTGGAATGGTAGGTCGTTATCAGTCTTCTCCTAAACAAAGTCATTTGGTAGCTGTCACAAGGATATTCAAATACTTGAAGGGAACAATGACTTATGGTCTGTGGTATCCCAGAAATCATAATTTTCAGTTAACTTCTTATTCCGATGCAGATTGGGCAAACTGTGTTGATGAGAGAAAAAGAACCAATGGAGGAGAATTCTTCTTGGGAGACTCATTAGTACCATGGCTTAGTAAAAAGAAAGGATCTATTTCCTTATTAACTACAGAAGTAGAGTACATTGTTGTTGCTACCTGCTGCACTCAGATTTTATGGATGATACAAACTCTTGCAGATTTGAAGGTAGCTTACATTGATCCCATTACACTTCACTGTGATAACACCAGTGCCATCAGTCTCTCTAAGAATCCTGTACTTCATTCAAAATCTAAGAACATACCAATAAAATACCATTTTCTTAGAGAACAAGTTACAAACAGAATTGTTCAAATGAATTATATTCCTTCCACAGAACATATAGTTGATATCTTTACTAAACCGTTAGCAACAACCCCTTTTGGATATATTCGTCAAAAGTTGGGGGTTATAACTTATTTCATCTAATCTGTTCACCTGGTCAGGGGCAGTACTTATTGAATATATGTTGTATTTCTAAGTTGCTCATAGTTGACAGGGGAAGTATGTACTGCAACAACTCAGGGAGAGCGTGTTTCTTATTTGACATTAATGTCAAAGGGGGAGAAAGTGTGGTAATTTCAAGGATGCTACAGTAGTATAGTTGGAGGTTCTTCAAGGGGTTGCCATCAATGCCAAAGGGGGAGATTGTTGGCATATTTATTACGGGCAGACCAAAGATAGAGTATTTGTTTGTCATTGATGGAAAGCTCAAACCGAAGATGATGAACAAGAGAAAGTGACAAGACCAACAACGCAATGATGATCGCATGGCAAGATCAGAACCGTAAAATCCAGGAGTTAAGGAAGCAACTCAAGGTAGAAAATCCTGAAATGTGATAGATCAGAGCATGTCAAAGACTCCATTTCAGAGTTTCGCAGACCGGGAAATCGGAGTTTTAGATATCAGGAGTTAGAGGAGTCAAGAGTCGAGACTCTTCATCACAGGAGTCCTGAAGTCGCGAAATGAGAAACGCCGAAATCCAAAAATAGGCACATAAACAAAGAGTTTCGCAGACTAGGAATTAACTCCATTTCGGAGTTCCAGATACAGGGAGTTGGAGTGTTGAAACACTTCACCACAGGAATACCGAAATGTCGAAATGCCAAAATGTGAAAAACACCTTTTGGTGTAGGTTTTGGTTATAGGGAGTTAGAGTGTTGAAACACTTCACCACATAAATCACGAAATGTGAAAATGTGAAATTGCGACATGGAGTTTCAGGGATCGCGACATAGAGTTTCAGAGTTTCGGGGATTGCGACATGGAGCGTCAAGATATCTCGTCACAAGAATTGCCGAAATCATGAAATGTCGAAATGAAAAATTGCGACATGGAGTTTTGGGGATCACAACATGGAGTTTCAGGAATTCACGACATGCAAAATCACAAAATGCCAAAAGGGACTATTGTGAGTCTCAAAGACTCGAAGGGAAAAATGCCGAAATCCCTTCAGTCGTTCGATTAGGAAAAGAAGGGATCAGATTATGAAGTTTTGTGGACCGTTGATATGGATCCATTTCAGGGATCGCAACTTGGAGAGTCGATATGCTTCACAACATGAATTCGTGACATGCAAAATCATGAATTGCCGAAATACGAAATGCGAAAGACATTTTGCTTCTTGTAGTCCAATGGTGCAGGTGAATTCGAATATGATCAGAGGGCTACTGTTTCTACTCAGAGTTAATTGATCAGTTATGATTCAGTTAGCAAAACTAATTCATGATTCTTGATCGGTTGGTGATTCAGTTGCTGAGGTGTGTGTGAATAAAAGAAGATATGAGATGACTGTGAAAAGTTGGTTGTTCTGACTGAAAAATGAGTTGAATTGTAGAAAGGTAAAACTATAGTATGCACAGTGTGAAGAAAGATTAGAGATAAGGAACATAAGATGAACAAAAGAGAAAAGGTGAAGAGAGAAGAATGTGCACATATCAAAAAGCATGAGAAGGACAAAGAAAGAATAGATAGAAAGAGACAACAAGTCAATCCAAGGATGAACAGAGCAGAAGAATAGTGTAGCAGAGAAGAATTGCAGAACAGTGAATAAGTGGTAAGAATTGATTTATCTATGTTGTTGGTTATTCAATCATTTATTTGTAATAAGGGTGTTAGGGAGGTGCTAGGGAGGACTGTTTTCCTCAAAGGTTCAAGTGGGTGCTTGAACATAGAGAGTTGTAGCTTCCATCTGGTTGCAGCCAGAGAAACCAGGGTGGTAGGGTGGTGCAAGGGAGAACAGTTGTTCTCTGTTATACAGGTTGGTGCCTGTGTGACTGGAAGTTGGTGCTTCCATCCAATTAGTGTTGGAACATTTAGGGAGTTGTTGCTTCCTTCTAGTCGGTGCTAGAGAAACCAGAGAATTTGTGCTCTCAAACAAGTTGGAGCTTGTAAAACAGAGGTAGTAGCCTCACATTGAGTTGGTGCTCAATTATAGATGATGTACAAAACTTAAAATATTGCCTATCATTTCAAAGAAGAAGAGGTTTTCTTCCTTTATGGGTTTCCTCGTGAAAATTTGTCTCTGTGTATATCTTATGTGTGAGTGATGCTCATTATTTATGTTGTCCATATTTAGTATAATATTGATGGTCACTTAGAGAAAGATTAAAAATGGTTTAATTGAATTAAAATTGTTTAAGCACAGTAACAACTGATTCACCCCCCCCTCTCAATTGTCTTAGTAATTCCAACACTATGCTATCTGGTGTATTCAAATTTATTTCCTAATATTATAGAACCATAGTCTAGTGTTTACTCTTTAACTTTTATTTAAGTTATACTCTCCTTGGTAAGTGATTAAATGGTTTAATTGTAGAAAATAGGGAATAGACATAGGCCTATGACTTAAGATTTCGGCCTCCTCTTTAACACTCTCTTCCACTTGTGCATGCCCACTTGAATTGTAAGACACCGAGGAACTTTATCAACATAAAAAAGGTAAACATAATCCTTGCTTTAGCATTGGATTTATTCGGTTGGATTTTATGTAGGTGACCACAGACTTAGTGGAATTTTCTTTGGTCGACTGAGTGCCTTCGTAACCCCAATAGATCTCCTAGTTGAAAGCAAACGCTAAGCTGGGAGTAGATTGATCCTTACCATACATAACTAAGTCCAACCACCAATAGTAACTAGACTAAGACAAGACAAGTTCGAGGAGTTCTATACTTATCTTGGTGGATAAATATATTAAAAGGGATTGAAGGTGTTGACAGACAGAATTAAAGCTCTGACCAGCCATTAAATGGGGTGGATGAGAAAACAAGAGTCACCTTGTACCCTCATCTAACCCAAACATGCCACATCGCTACTGTCACATGGCGCAATCCCTCGTTATACTCACCACATTCAATATGCATGTCTTAGGGTACAACCGAGGTCCATTATCGTTTTTGTGTAAACCTACTCTGAGTAGAGTTCTGTGTTTTTCTTCTATTTCATGACCTTACTCTGTGCGGTGGTATGGTGACTTGGAGCACTTCCTGGATTACTCCTGTTTCGGTAAGTAGCCATCGGATTGTATAATTTTTACTGTAGGTTATTTCTTCCTTGTTACATAATTCTCTTCCAACGCATTTCCTACAAGTGGTCAGAAGTTACTTGGATAAGGTCTTATACATGCCTGTATACTATACATAAAAAATTTCATTGATACTGAAATCTTCCTGGCAAGTTATTTCTATTTGGGTCAAGGAAATAAAGGGTTTTGCACTCGTCTATCGCTATTCTCCCAATGTTTCTCGATAAATTCATAAGACTGTAAAAATTTTCCTTATTTGAGAGCCTCCCAAGGAATAATAGTCGACCTAACCCTTAAGACAGGCTGGAACCCTAACTGTTTTTTTTTTTTTTTGGGTTCTGTTCTGCATGTCCCTTTTCTCATTCTGAGTGTATTAGAGGGTATGTGCATTTGGAGTATTGTTTACCTTTGCCTCATATTGACCTTGCATTTTCCCTAAATTATTTGTGGAGTGTTTTACAAATCATTGGTACTATTCTGATGGTCCTTTATACTTATGGAAATGGTCCTTGAATTTATGCTTATTATGCACTGTTCAAACATTCGTATACTATTCTCTGTTCTATTCCTTTCTTTGGTCATTCATTGATTCTTATCGCTAATGGTGGGCTCCTTTGTTTTGCGAGGGTACCCACCAAATAGATTTGGGCTCCTCTTCCCTTTTGGTCTATATAGTACATAGTTCCTCGCAATAGGGAGCGGTGTTGAATCCCCTCCAAAAGAAGTTAAGGATTTCTTTGACTATACTTTCCTAGTTTATTAGATCTTCTTATTTCTGTTTGAATAAGTTGTAATCGTTTTGTCAAAAAACCATGTGCAGGGGTTCCAGATAGGATTATACATGGAGGTTGACCTCTGTTCTCCGCTCAAGAGGTATTTAGGTTCTGTTCTATCCTTTCCAAGACGGTCTAAGTGACTCGGGGTAGAAAGATTTGATTAAATAATTAATACTGTGGTAGAGATTATTCGCCTATTTTACCTCTATTACTTGTCTTCGCAATCAATGAGAGAGTCGACGTTAAAATTGTATAATTGGACGAAAGGATTTTGTTGGGTTCTTGTTATGTTCTGTTTCGAACATTAAAGGAAAAGAAATGCAATTTTATTTTCTCTTATCATATTGAAATCTGTCCTTGGACAGTTTCAAGTTAAAAGATAATGTGAATAATGTGCTATTAAATTTCTTTCTCATTCCTATAGATTTTACTCCAACCTTTACCATTGCAAATTTAGAGAAGAATAAAAGGGTACTAAAAGTGAAAAATTCTCATAGTTACTACTGGTCAAAGTAATTAGGTATTGGAAAGGTTCTGAGTCTATCAATGTAACATAAATTAATTCTAGAACATTTTCTTTATATTTATAAACATATATACAAATATTTCATATATATAGATATATACAAAGGGTCTGTGTAACTGTTAGAAATTTCATTTTAATTACCCAATGTAGGCATCGGTCTTTATGATTGTAAGCAACCATTTATATGTCATTTACTGTAATGATTGCCGAATGGACAATACATGTATACATTTATGACTACATTCATACAATTTATTAACATTTCGTGGATCCCCTTATTATAGTAGTTATTCGTTCCACTTTGGACAATTTAGTCTATATAGTTGACATTAAACTTGGATATTTTCACAGCATAAGATCTTATGACTGGTGGAAAACTCTTAGGAATTTGTGTTTAAATCTGCATGATTAATTTATTACTTTCTTACGCTACAACTCTATCTTTTTCATGTCTAATACACAATGGCTGGTATCGCTATTCGTTATTTCCATTCTATTTCCTATCATAGATTAAAATCCCCAAACATTTTATTAGTTCACTCATTATGATAATGGGGTTGTTCCTATACAAATGGTCATGCCTTATTCCTACAGTTTATCATATTACAATAGTAGGAAAATCTAAAGCAGGGACTCGTTCACATGTTTAACCAGAAGTATATCAAATGGAAACGATAGCATACATCCCTTATTTATTTTGACAAAAAGCTTCGTTCAGACTCTATTAAACCCATTTGACAACTTTAATTTTAACAACATTCGACAAGTTATCACTCATGGAAATACTTAGATGCAGAAATTAACATGTACATTACATCAGTATATAAAATCATTCAAATAGAGAAGGAGCAGGCCAACATATTTGAACCAGTTCGTGGGAATACAAAGGGAACAACCACGTTCCTCCCAACTGTAGAATAGGGTAGCCAAATCATTTGTCCTATTCACCCCCTAGCTTGACCATGAATTCATGAGGGCTAACTCAGAACTCCTTCTCAGCCATGTCTCATTCTAGAAATCTTATCCTTGCCTCACACTCAGCAAGTAGTGCTCATAAAAGAAAGAAAAAAAAATGAAGTCTTTTCCCTAGCATACTCGGCAGGGTCCTTCCTCCAAACATATGCTATTTAACAAAACAAATGTTTTTGCCTAGGTCATTCTTTCCCCCCCTTGGGAATTTTCGAAGCTTTCTAAATATCTGATTTTCAGGGGCTGCCAGTGGCCAAATCTATGATTTTCCACTTGTAATAATCAGCCTAGAGGTAGTTCCAACATGTTCCCCACTCATGGAGTCATGGTCAACTGTTTTTAACATGGTTGTTCCATTTGTCCTCCTACAATTAATATAAAATATTCTATTTTCATACAAGTGTCGTAGTTAAATAGTTAGTTGCGTCAAATCACATCTCTGCCCAACAATCATAGTAATTAATTACAATTATCAGATTCAAAATTTGGAATTGCCATAAATGGCACAAATTTTCCAATTTCGAATTTACTGAAAATAGAATAATTTTCCCAACAAATTTTAAATTTCAAAAATACTTTATTTCTGGGGATGTCACACTAGAGAGTTGAATCTCTTAGGAAGTTGTTGCTTGTAAAAAAAAGGTTGTAGCCTCAACAGGAGTTGGAGATCATAATAATGATAATGTACAAAAAATAAAGATTACTTATCAAATCAAGAAGAAGAGGTTTTTTTCCCTTTATGGGTTTTCTCAGGAAATATCTGTCTCTGTATATTTCATGTGTGTGATTGATGTTGAATATTCTGTTGCTTACATGTCTGCATTATTGTGATAGTCATTGAGAGTTTTGGAAAGAGTTTAAAATGGGCATAATTGTTTAAGCACAATAACAATTGATTCATCCCCCCTCTCAGTTGTCCAACAATTGGGATCAGAGCCGACCCCTTTTATCTAAGGGTAGATCCTAGATATTAAACATGAATATCCATGGAGGAACTTCAACCAACAAGGCTCCTCTATTCAATGGAACAAACTTTGCCTTCTGGAAATTTAGGATGAGAACCTATATAATGGCTTTAGGTGCAGATGTCTGGGATGTGGTAGAGACTAGCTATGTAAAGCCAGTTGTACTAGCTAATAAATATGACAAGCTAGAATTCATCTATAACACTAAGGCTATGAATGCTATTCTAAGTGGGCTTCCAAAAGTAGGATTTGTAAAAGTTATGCACTTAGAAACTACCAAAGACATGTGGGACAAACTCATTAGCAATTATGAAGGTAATGAGAAGGTAAAGGATGCCAAGCTTCAAACCTACAAAGTATAGTTTGAAAAAATATAGATGAAAGAAGATGAAACTATTGGAAAGTAATTTCTAAGAGTTGAAGAACTAGTAAATGCAATGAAAGCTCTTGGTGAAAAAATTGAGGAAGCCTCTTTAGTTCAGAAAATTCTGAGATCTTTGCCAGATAGGTTCAACCCAAAGGTCTCATCTATAGAAGAACTTAATGATCTAAAATATTTGGATTTTGATCAACTTCTAGGATCGTTGACTGCATATGAAATGAGGATAGGTAAAGATAAATCCAACACTAGAGAAGCTTCTTTTAAAGTAGATAAGAATGAAGAATCTGAACCTGATGAAATTGAAGAAAAATTTGTGAGAAGACTAAAGAAAGGATCAGGCAAGTATCGAGGCAAGTTTCCCTTCAAGTGTTTTAACTGTGGAAAGATAGGTCACTTTGCATCTAAGTGTCCACACAAGAAGCAGGATCAAAATTCTGAAGGTGAAAAGAAGTACAAACCCATGAGATTTGGTAAAAAGAAAAGTTTATGTGTAAACAATGATGACTCTTCATAAGACATAGATAGTGACTCTTCCTGTGAAGATAACGTTAATGACTTTGTGCTTATGGCCAAAGAGGATTATGATAATCAAAACACAAGAAGTGATGTTAATGATGAGGAAGTTGTGGTTGATATGGAAGGTGAACTAATCAATGCCTTACAACATTTGTGAGACATCGAAAGAGTCTCACCCAAGCTCTGGGCACACCAACCACTGTTGCATGGATTCAAGTAGATCCTCTACCTAAACCATGGGGATCCTATGAGTCAAACAAGACAGGTTTCCCTGGACGTTTTGTAGGAATCTCTCAGTTTATCCTCTTGTGACCTCGTCTCCCCAGTTCCTCCGTCGATTTAGAGGAAACCCTTTTGGTCGTCGTTGACCCACGTCTGCATTACACAAGTGTCTAGTTAGTACTTAATCACCATCCAAAAATATTTTTGTTCTATTATACAAAAATACAAAAAAATGAAATATTTAAAAACATTCGACATACCTATGTCACCATAGGTGGCCCTTGGTGGGAGTGGCATGCTTGGATCCCCTATGAAGTCAATCCATGCATAGGGATAGTCATCTATGGAGATGAACTCTCACTTCCACTAGTAGAAGAAATCCTCATTGTAGGGTGTTGGCACCCTATCTCCCCTCTGTCGCCTCATTACCTCAGACCATCATGCCATGGCTAGATTGCGAGGTCCTCTCAGAATAATCTTGATTCTAGGTCCCAAACTCAGAACCCGCTCAAGGAAGAAACTGCATAGGATAGAGGCAAACCCAAAATTCCTCTTACTCCCTTATTTTCACTCTGTCAACTGGCTTTTCATATTCTCCAGTAGGGAGGTACACCAGTCATATACTGTGGGTCTCACGCACTGTACTACAAATAAAATGAGGGGCCTCGATTCTTGGTGCAACAAGGATGAACCTATGATCATGGTCAATACAAGGACAACAATCATTAGGCTAATATTGTTTATCGCCCGAATAGGGAGCTAACTCCCAACTTTCAGAGTCCTTGCTACACAGTGGGAGTCAATGTACTCCTCTATTTTCATTCCACTCCCTACTACTTGTGATTTGAGGTTTACAACCTCTCCTCGACATGATAATCTAGTCAAAATGTAGATTTCCTCTACTTCAATCTTCAATGGTTTCCCATTGAGGTTGAATCTTTCACTCTCAGGGTCCCAGTAACCCACAAGCATATCGAGCAACCTCACCTAGGCCCTCATCCCTTTGAGTCCCTAGTATTTATATAAGCCACATCATTTCAAGGCCATTTGGGCCCCTGGATCTTGATCCAAAACAACATCGACCTCGTCATACTCTCTTTCTCTCCATTCAAGAACGAACATGCCAAAGACAAGTCAATATTTGAGTTAGAATCCATAGAACTCATTGTTTGCATGCTTGTACGTGAGATGCTTCACTTACAGTCGCATATAAGGTTCAGTATATGAACCCTGTAGTTTTCACAGGTGCATATAACCCATCATATACATGACCCAATAGGAGACAACCCGCATACATCGAATTTCATAATTTACGCCCTAAATTACTCAAAATTTGGGACCTAATTTAAAATTTTAATCCATTGGAAATGAAGAGGAAGGGAAGAAGAATTACCTAGTCTAGATTCTTTCTGATTTCATTACCTGGCGCTCCCACAATCACCGTTTGAATCTTGGAGGTATTTTTTTTCCAATTTTCACTATTTGGAACAAAATCAAAATGGTATAATAATTTTTTGTTTTGTTACTATTTATAAACAATTTTTACCTGCTTTATATAGTTTTGAACCATTTTTTCACCTAATGGACTAATACAAAGTGATGCATACCCCCCTTCTCTCCTAAGGGTTGGGAGACCTCCCAGTCTAGGATCGATCAAGAAAATGAGTCTGATTGACTCTTCGGCCCCTAGAGAACCTCAAATCCACTTAACAGGCTCTCTATCCCTTAAAGTGCAGATTATATGGAACCTGCGGCTTTCTCCTTAACAAATTTAAGATTCAACATATTTATGCGCTAGCTCTCTTGGTTAAGCTCCTTCCTTCTTGCAACCATGGCTATGACCACTCACCTAACTCAAAAGGCGTTTCACAATTTCACATATCGGGTCTCTGCATGTGAGTCCCAACTCTCCCGACCTCTGAAATCCTAACTGAGGCCTAGCGTGTGCTAGATACTCCCTTATCCTCCATCCATACAACCACTCGCTATGACCTGGGGCCAAACCTTCAGAGCACTTCACAATTTTTCATTTCGCCAAGTTTTCTTGATCGTCCTTCTGAAACTGAACTTTTGAGTTTCACTCGCCAGATCAACAGTCCACAATCCCCACGATGCAACGATCTTGATCTTCTTTTCATGTATCGGGACTTCACGTTTCATGAAGTTGGAGGACCGCTCACCTCCCTTCTCCCGATATCTAAACTTTCGATACCTCCTTCCCTAGAAATGAATCAACCGTCCAGATCTCTCCTTGATCCGACAGCTCAGATCAAATTATGAACTTGGATTTTGCGAGTTCCCATAACTCTTACCTCTAATTTCTTGAGTTGCGAACTCCCACCAAGACTAGATCTATGGTCCACTATCTTCCTTCAATCAATGACTGTGATCCTTTCGAGAGTTCGCACTTCACAAATCCTCACAATTTTTCGCTTTGACCTTTCCACTCTGCGAGTCAGTGAAATGTTGATCTCTCTCCATGTGCCCTATCTCGATGGAAGGTTTCGATGATTTCAGAATTTCGTAACCCTGCTCCTCCTGTGTACTTTCAAATCTTATAGTTAGTGAAATTTACCTTGAGCAGGGAGCTATGATTCTTTTGGGCTTAGACTGAATGAATGAGATCTTTCCTCCTCTATGATTGCTCCCCATTGTCTCAACGCTGATCGGATGATCCAAATCTCTCCCCCTGAGCTTAAGCTTTCTTCAGACTTATAATATTTTCTAAAGATTCAAAGGTTTCGATCTTTGTACTTCCTGTGAGTTTGTTTCTTAGGTCTCGTTTTCATTTCTTGGAAAGTTTTATCCCTTCTAAGCTTGATCTCCTCAAAGATTTTGATCTCCCAACAACTTCTTGCTTTTCTGGGAAATTTTGTCTAACTCAAATTTAAAGATTTCTTGAAAATAATTCTTCCTTCCTTCCTGGTGTTCCTCTGTTCCAGTCCTTTGACTTCCTACGGAGTCGCTTCGACACTGAGTTGAATTCTGGATTTGTGCACTCCTTCGAAAAGATTCTTACACAATATTTGGATTCTTGTAGATGACTGTGCAGTCCTTGCAGCAGTCACTTTGCACTACTTGCAAAGGAAATCTTATCCTATTTCTTATGATCTTTACAAGTTGAAATAGACCTACCAATGCACTCCTTGCAGACTAAATGCACACCTTGCACCGACTCACGAAGAAAAGCGACTGAGAATTACACAAACATTTTAAAGCTACATACACTCATAGCAAGATTCATTCATTCTTGAAAACAATAATAATAGATAATTGCGAACAACAATAGTCTCACACATTTTGATCAATTTTCTTCAGTTATCTTCATTCAAAATGAAAAGATGATTACAGCAAAAATCAAAACAAAAAATACCATTCAGAAAATTCTTACTTGCTCACAACCCTCCTTTAGGGCATACAAAACCTATCTTTATATCAGAGAGTCCTTAGGGTTTCCCCCCGACTACCCATCATTCAAAATAAAAAAACTAATTGCTACCTAATTGCAGTTACATCGAGACTAAGTTTGACTCCCCTGTCACTCGTGCTCATTTTGTCTCCACCAACGTGCTCATTTTGTCTCCACGCATGGTCATTTTGTTTTCTATCAGCTTTAAACAATTGTTATACCGAACAACATTCGAGATTCTAAATTGGTCCTCAGGCATTGAGTTGTCCCACCACATGTAGTTGTTGTTGATGTTGTTGCATCAGAAAGGTGGATTGAGTTGGTTTTTGTAGTGTTTGTTAGCACTCTGTAAATCTATCTGGCTGGACGACAGACGACATAGGTAACTATTTCAACCAACTTTAGGTTGGATTCTGACCTTTCCAACCAGAGAGGGCTCTCTCGAGCATATAACTATTTAGGATATTAAAAATATTTGGCAATGTGTGTACATAGGTTAGATCCTACCATGGTGTAAAATTTAAGGGTGACAGGACAAAATAGAAGAGCAGGTCCATTGGGCAATGAGGTCCATTCCTGAAAAGTATGAAGAGTTATAAGATATGTATTTCCAGAGGGAACAAAGGGAAAATAGGTATGATGTTCAGCCAAATAAGTAATATGTGATGGAAGAGGAGAGGAAATGAAAGACTACTATCAACAAGAGGCGTCTAATAGAGGGTGAATCTCTTGGTGTAGTAATAGAAGATAAAACATGAGGGATGGCTACTACAAGCAGAGCACCAATCACGAGTGAAGTTTGAAATAGTAACCAAATATACATAAAAAGTATAATCCATGTGAGAAGGAGCACTAAAAAAAAATTAATTCCTTTTACTATTTAAAGATTATTACTAGCAACAAAAATAGATTCATGAGTATGAAGGACAAGAAGAGACACTGAACATCAATAACGTGATGAATCTCGGCTATGTAATATAAACCTTATCTTCTTATATTAAAATTTCATAAAAAAATACAAAGTTCTCCTGCTATGAGGGTAGGCCCCTCTCAGGTAAGTTGAACCATTCATTTATCTTTTTGATAATATATATAGATAAGTTACATATGGAATTCAAAACGAATCGTCTTCCCCAAGATTCCAAAAATAACTATCAGTTACTAATGGAGTAATGTACTAAAACCGAGATCCTACTTTCCAGGGAGAGTTATAAAGAAAAACTGACATATTTGAGATTTTTACTCTGAACGCCACTTGTCTGCATCATCACAAAATTCCTTGAAATATACTTAATTTAGCTTGAAATTTATTTCAGGTTTGCGATTTCTTCCTTTAAGGTGTGAAGCCAATCAGGTTGGTTCTCTCTAATACTTTCAACCACTTTAGGTTTAACCTCCTTCTTCCCTCTCTTACTCATTTTACCCTTGCCATCTTGTGTGTGATATCTGTATGTGTACCCATTGATAATCAAATCCTTCATTATAGGATTTTATCTAATTTCTTCACCTAACCCTGGTTCATCTACAGACTTTGTGTGAAATTTTGTTGCCAATATTCATACAACAAACTTATCTTTCTTGTTCATTGCTAATTTTGTCATATTATTTGAATATCTCGATTCGCTGAAAGCCACCGGGTATGTCTTCTTCATTTCCTCTAGTTTTTCTGAAAGCACGAGTGGATTGTACTAGAATTAGACGAACGATTTGATTCATGGTTACCCATTATGTAATAAAAACGTTAATCTCCCAAAACAAAGTAATGTCACCCATGTTTTGAATGACAATCATCATTGAGTGCCAATCATGGGATATTGACAAAAGTCCTTGCAGGGATAATGGATTATCACGTTCATCTATTGATTGAGCCTTCAAATCGTTTTTTTGGTGGCTCTCACCCAACATTGCAAGGAAAACAATTACCTAAACAAGTGTCTTGATATGATTTGACTGGCCGTCAACTTTCCCTTTCCACATGAGACCCTTGGATTTCACATATTCAATGATATTTTGACACGTGCCATTGGGTTTTGATTGAGTGGTTTCAAGATCACCTTCTTTTCCCCTCGATATGCATCTGGTGGCACCATGTGGCCTCTAGGAGAAATCGTGGTATTCTTATCAACCCTCTTTCATAATATTAACCTCCACATTAGTTCTCGGCTTGATTTGATCCATGACGGCTGATCCGTGGAACTTGAGATCTGTGACCCTCTAGGTCCCATCAACTTCACCTTGCCACTATATTTAGCCACATCCTCTAGATGTGGCCCCGTCTACTAGTTTATCACTCCTCTATAGTGATTTAACCTCTTTCTAAGTCCCGAGACTTGGACTCCATACGAAACATTTTTACAGTGATAACATGGACTCCAACTAGGGATGTTATCCTCCCTGCGAGGTAGCAAAGAATAGTAGACCCTGTTCCTTATTAATTGGGGCTTCCCTTACAACATGTGTGTAGTCACCAATGTCTATTAAAAACCGCAATTTGCACACTGCTCTCACTTGGAGGCTGAATGCTTTATTTGGAGACCTAAACTTGAAAATGCTTGATCCACAAGCGTATTTGCACCTACCTACCCTAACTACTCAAATGTACTGCTAATCAAATGAAATCAAAATGCCAATGCATCCATTTCAGCATTTTATCCACTATTTGTTTACTTTGCACAATCTTTCTCCAAAGCCTGTTCACTGATAACCCATTCGAGAATTTATATATGAATTTGAATCTTAGAACTTCAAAAACACTGGGACCTTTTATTGTTTCTAGAAAAATTTCAAATGGATCTTCCAACACATGCATAAGACCACAATCATGTTTCACTTCTTCCACTGCATTCTCTCTTTCATGCGATTTACCCTATTGATTTCCATCAAAAGGCTGGAAAATTTGCTGAGACTACTGAATGTAACAACCTCCCGAATCAGAAGACAGCACTGGATGAAAATAAATCACTAGTGTAAAACAACCCATACCTAATACTGACATTGATTGGTCATTATCTTCATCTCTGAGCTTGCAATCCATCATAATCCTTAAATTTTGATTGTCAGAATTTTTCATATAACATGCCACAAGATCATGAAAAACATGAAAAATCATTTCTTCTTGACGAACAAAAATAGAAGGACAAGCCTCTTTCATAAGTGTTTGTTGTTATTTCTCTATTTATTTTGTTTTGAGAACATTTTCAAATGAAATGGCAGCAATAGGTTTGTCTACTCTTCCATGCATATCAACAAAAACATTCATACATCCTTGAACATATTCAAATATGACAACTATATTATGTGTATCAAGACTATCCTCTTGTTTATCAAACAATTTTGGTTTGGTTTTATTAACGTTCTGGAAGTTTGCTTGAGGACTGTCATTTTGAATTTCAAATGAATGAAGGGGAATAAGTTCATGTTCATAATCTTCTTGCAAATGTGAAAATATAACATCATGAAATATTTCACAGTTTAGAGTTCCCATGGATGCATCTTCAAAACCATGATTTTCAAATGAATCAATCGCCTCTTCATTATCTTTCTATATTCTTGATTGAAAAGTGGCATACACTATTTTGTTTCTTTCCAAGAACTTTGTGTCATTTGTTTGTTTATTGCTTGAATTTTCCATAGATGCAGTTTCAGAATCCTTATCCATGTCTAAGCCACTTAGAATTTGAACAATCACATCATTCATAGGGGAAGAACAACAAGTTTGAAACACCTTGTCTTGCTGGAAATCTTGTTGAACATCTTCATCAAGTTCATGACAAGGAGAATGGATTTTAAAAATAATTTCTTGATCATCTTCATCTTCATTTCCAAGTTGGTAGTTGAGCATAGGTTGAAAATCTGAACTGAAATAACCTTCTATGCAATCAACCACATGATCATTAAATGCATGAGAAGGTTGTCAATCTTCCTTACTGATAACAATTTTCTCATGTAAAACAATTCCATTCTCAATGCAGTCAGACTTTCCTGCTCCTTTGTTATCTCATGTTTTTATTTCAACAATTCAAAGGAAGAAAAACATAATGGAATACAGTTTTCATTAGCAAGTCCACTACTTTCTTCATATTCAACATCATGCCTGAAGGATTTCTAATTTGAAACATTATAAACATTTTTCTTCAACAATTTGAAAGAAGAAAAACACAATGACAAGCTTCTTTCACCTGATTCAAAACCTTCGTCATTTTCTTCACTATTGTCATATGCACAATTTTCAATTTCTTTGGATGGATCAACACACTCATTTTCAGATTCATCTTCGACCAATGGACGCAATTTTGAACTGACAATACCTTCTACATAATAAGTAACAGGGTCATCAAACACATGAGAAGATTGTTGCAATTTCTTGTCAATTTGTTCGAGTGAATCAGTGTGATTTGGAATCAACAAACATTCCTTCAATGATGATCTTAGAATTTTCTTTCAACAATTTAAATGAAGAAAAGCATAAAGGTAAAGAATTCCCTTCAGCTGATTCAATACATTCTTCTTTGTAACTGTGATATGTAGGTTGATTTCTCTCATTACACTACTGAAAAGGAACATTTTATGATAGAGAACATGCAGTTGGTTGTTCTACGAAGTCAACATCATAATCATCATCATATTAATCATATATAGACAAATCAACAACATATGCAATATCATTTTCTTGACTGTCTACAAATGAATATATGAAACAATCAACTCCATGTTCATCATGGGATGGATCAGAAGCTAAATTAGCACCTCCTTTTTCAATAAGTGGAATACAATATTTTGCAAAATCATGAGCATTGAAAACTTCAAGAGGACCTATAATATTATCAACTCTATGCTCAAAATTCCAATCAACTATTTTCTGTTCATTTTCACTTTCATGTTCTTTAGCATCCAACTCATCTTTTCGAATCTGTTTACATGCTAGGATATTGTGTTGAATCTCCTAAGAATCATTAAACATTTGTTGTAAGGACTTAGGTCTTCTTTTCATCAGGAGGAAAGACAAATATGGATGAAGATTTGTTGTATAATGGAGCATGGAAACAACTTCAGTGGGTTGAATTTATTTGGGAAAATTGTAATAGATACTGGAAAACTTTCTACTGAATGTGGAAATAGTCTCATTTATTTTCCTTTTCAAGGAATATAATTATGTAATTTGTAAGTCTAGAGGTTTCTTCTTACCCCAAAACTTCGAAAAAACACTCTTCAATTCTTCCCATGAGCTAACTGTCTCTGGATGTAAATGTTTGAACCATTCTTTGGTGTCCCATTTCAAGGATTGAGAGAAGGCCCTCATACAAACATCATCATGGTCAATCTCAAACAAATCTATAAAATGCTCAAACCCTTGGATGTGTTTTTTAGCTGTGATGGCATCGGGTTCCTCATCAAACATAGGTGGGTACTTATAGTGATTTGGAGGAAAATCATGAAGGATGTGAGGTAATTTTAAGGTTCTGTATGCATGCAGAGTCCTGGAGGGTGTTAGATCAATTACGAGAGGTGAAATATCAGACTTGGTTTCATGAGGCTGATCAACTTGGTCATGGTTATCACATGGCTCAGATGGGATATTTTTATCAAAATCAGTGATAAACTGAGGGGATATCTGTATAATTTTAAGAGGAGGATATACAATTTCAATATCATCATGATGATCATTTGCATGAAGTAGGTGAAGAAAAATTTGTTTATCATGTTAGAGAAAGGACCAGAGGTAAATTTAGAACAAAAAATATAATGTCTTGAAAAAACCCCAGTTTTAAATACTTGTTTTCTCCCATGATGCATTTTCATACCTCTGTCAAGGGATATCATCTTTGGACAATGGATTTGCCAATGATGTTTTGGTAGCTTGATTCTGCATTGAGAGTGGAGTCGCCAGTGAAAATTTAAATTTATGGATTCTTCTGTTAGTGGAGTCACCTTCAAACTGATTTTTCAATGTGTGGAGTCACCAAAGCAGGAATACAACCAATATGCCTAAGTGTTTGCAACTCTCAGACCTTAGAGCTCAAGCATGTCATTCTTTCCCCGGGAAATGTTTTTAATTTTGTCCCCAAAAGCGGCGCTAGAATGTTAGCACTCTGTTAATCTATTTGGCTAGATGATAGATGACATAGGTAACTATTTCAACCAAATTTAGGTTGGATTATGAACTATACAACCAGAGAGGGCTCTCTCGAGCATATACCTATTTAGGATATTAAAAATATTGGCAATGTGTGTACAGAGGTTAGATTTTTCCATGGTGTAAAATTTAAAGGTGGTAGGACAAAACAAAAGAGTAGGGTTATTGGGCAATGGGGTTCATTCCTGAAAAGTATGAAGAGTTATAAGCTATGTATTTCCAGAGGGAAAAAAGGAAAAATAGTTATGATCTTCATCCAAATAAGTAATATGTGATGCTAGAGGAGAGGAAAGGAAATACTACTATCAACAAGAGGTGTCTTATAGAGGGTGAATCTCCTGGTGTAGTATTAGAAGAGGAAACATGAGGGATGGATATTGCAAGCATAGCACCAATAACGAGTGAGGTCAGAAACAATAACCAAAAATACATAACAAGTATAATCCATGTGAGAAGGAGCACCAACAAAAAATGAATTCCTTCTACTACTTAAAGATTATTACTAGTAGAAAAAACACATTCATGAATATGAAGGACAAGAAAACACACAAAACATCAACACCATGATGAATCTTGACTATCTAAGAAAAACCTTATATGCTTATATTAAAATTTCATAAAAATCTACAAAGTTCTCCTGCTATGAGGGAAGGCCCCTCTCCGGTAAGTCCAACCATTCATTTATCTTTTTGATAGTATATATAGATAAGTTACATATGGAATTCAAAATGGATCGTATTCCCCAATATTCCAAAAATAACTATCAGTTACAAAGGGAGTAACGTACTAAAACCAAGCTCCTACTTTCTAGGGAGCATTATAAACCAAAACTGACATATTTGAGATTTTTACTCTGAACTCCACTTGTCTGCATCATCACAAAATTCCATGAAATATAATTAATTTAGCTTGAAATCTATATCAGGTTTGCGATTTCTTCCTTTAAGGTGTCAATACAATTAGGCCAATCAGGTCAGTTCTCTCCAATACTTTCAAGCACTTCATCTTTAAACTGCTTCTTTCGTCGCTTGCTCCTTTTACCCTTTCCAACTTGCGTGTGATATCTGTCTGCGTACCCATTGATAATCAAATCCTTCATGATAGGATTTAATTTTATTTCTTCACCCGACCCTAGTTCATCTGCAGACTTGTGTGAAAGTTTGTTGCCAATATTTAGACATCAAGCTTCTCTTTCTTCTTCATCGATAATTTTGTCACATTATTTGAATATCCCGGTTCGCTGAAATCCATTGGGTTTGTATTTTTCATTTCCTTTGGTTTTCTTGGAAGCACAAGCTTACCTCCTTTATCTTTTACAAGAATTAGAAGAACGATTTGATTTGTGGTTACCCGTTATGTAATAAAAACGTTAATCGCCCAAAACAGAGTAATGCCACCCATGTTTTGAATGGCAGTCGTCATTGAGTGCCAATCATGGTCTACTAACGAAAGTCCTTGTAGGGATAATGACTTGTCATATTCGACTATTGATTTCAAATGATGACCCTTCAAATCGATTTTTTGGCGGCACTCACCCGACATCGCATGAACGAAAAGTACCCAAACAAGTGTCTCGAGATGATTTGATTGGCCGTCAAATTTCCCTTTCCACATGCAACCCTTGGACTTGACATATTCAATGATTTTTTGACACTTTCCATCAGGGTTTGATTGAGTAGTTTCAAGCTCACTTGCTTTTCACCTTGATATGCATCTAGTGGCACCACATGGCATCTAGGTGAAACTATGGTATTCCTATCGGCCCACTTTCAAAAGATTAAGTTCCACATTATTTATCAGCCCAATATGCTCCAGGACCGTTGATCCGTGGCACCTGCGATCTATGACCTGTTGGGTCCCATCAACTTCACCTTTCCGCTATATTTAGCCTCGTCCACTGGATGTGGCCCTGTCCGCTAGTCTATCGCTCCTCTATACCGATTTAGCCTCTTGCTAAGTGTCAAGACTTGGAATCCATTTGAATTTTGTTTTACAGTGATAACAATGTTCACTGAGGATTCTAGCGGATTTCGACATTATGTTGGTCGTTCATCACCACGGGCAGGTATTTTCAATACCCAACATATAGGATAGGTATCCATTCCATCATGCATTTTCACATCATCCTATAATTGTCAATTTTTTCCTTAAGTACGAACCCATTTGTTGCGACAAAAAACCTTCCATCTAGTATAAGTCATGTTGTTATCAAGTGGTAGAGACTTACTGAACATGGGCTCCCTAGTTAGATCCCCTACTTCATTGGATTCCCATGAATGAATTTTTTACATAGGACCAGGAGTCCCTCATAAGCTAGTACATGAATTTGTGTTGAGCCTCATTTCTCACTCATAAACATGCTAGCTTATTCCTAGAGGACTCCTAGCCGAGTTTAATTTCATCTCTTTTCCAACTCGTCTTCAAAAATTGAAAAGATTGCCGAGTGATTTGTCCCTTTCACACTCATTAAATTGGATTTGAAAGGTCGTGAGTCTTAGTTATTATATTTTCTGACTCGTTATCAAAAGGTGAAAAGATTTTCGAGTGAAATTGTCTCTTTCACACTCATAAGTTGGATTTGAAAAGATGTCTATTTGGCACAAGTTTATCCCTTTTCCACACCAAGTAGACTAAAAGTCATAAAAAGAGACATTTTTTGGTGTTAAGTTGTGATTGCATCTCATGCCCTTTATTGCAGTATTGAGCCTATAGCCAGTTCTCACTTTGTGTTATAAACTGTTTGCCTTAACATTTTTTGCATCCTCAACCAAGCAGAGCCTTGTTTATATCCTTCACAATTTGACACCCTATACCTAGGAGGGAACATTTCCCTGAGTGTCCATCTTCTGCATGCATCTCCTTGCATTGAGCATAAGTACGTTCCATTGCTGGAACTATTATTTCTTACTTGTGACACTTGTTTCCTCCTCTGTATGATAGAATTCATTTGTTTATGAAAAAATAAAAAACGATGGGAGGAAAGGGAGTATTATCTTGTATTGGTAGCATTTGTGTCGCCTTTGAATAGAGAACAAAGTTATTGATTCCATTTTTAATCATAATTTTTGGATTAGCATGGCCTTAGGAAGCTAATCTCGTTACAAAGTCTTCTCTACTGACTGGTTACTCTTCCAGTCCCTATAGATAATTTTATTGATGCCTCCTTCATCTCATGGTTTCATCATTGGGTCTATGCTACCAGAGTCCTATGTATTTCTCATTCTCTTGTTCAACGAAAGTCTATAAACATGTGTCAACCACTCCTCAAAAATATTGACTTTCCATGTCGGCCATACCCTCAGTTTGTCTGAAAGTCACATGATAGTGTAGCCCTATCATGAACCCTGGCCCTACTTTCATCATTGGTAGGCATCCTTGAACCCAACAATCGACATTTCATCATTGGTCATTGACTAGGTGGTTTCCCTTATGTTTGACGGTAAGACATTTATTCACACATTGGGATTCATGCAGTTTCTTGGATTCCATTATCCTTATTGGTTGTTTCCTCACCTTTGTTAGCAGTTTTCATCATTGGTTGTTATTCAAAGAGTCTTTTTGTGTACCTCTTGCACCTGGCACAAGCAAAAGATGCATAGGTTTGTTGGTTTGTGAACATGTTCTTCGTCCGATTTCCACCAAATCAAGAACCTCTTTCTTTGTACCTCACATTGACTGATGAGAGATGCCTTAATTCTTCAGGTGTTCGACACTGACTCCTTTATTCACACATGTAACAATGTACTCGATGCCTTGATACCTACTTTCATTATCAATAGGTTGTCTCACATTTTTTAATGGTATACCTCAATGACCGGTAATCAAACAATGTATCGTTGTGTTCGACCTCAACTCCTTTATTCACATGACATAGACTTGCACCCTTGGTGAATTCTGTAGAAGAATTGAAGACATCACTATGTGTCTACAACTTTCCTGAGTTGTTACTTCCTTCTTATTGGACCAGTACCTATATGATTGCAGTGATCATGGGAGATTGGATTGTACTCCATTGTATACAAATATATTCATATTGGTTTTCATACTGGTTTTACTGGGCCTTGTTCATGACTATGACAACTATTGGTATGTAACCACATTTATATTTTCCTATTCATGGCCATAGACATTTATTTTGGTATATTTTCACATGGATATGCAGTGTAATTCTATTGGCATCGATGTATGCAAAGTCAGTGCAAAATGTAATGAGCAACTAGTTAATCCAGTTGGTTCCCCATCACTCCACTTCTAGGTTGTTTATAATGTATTTCAGCCATCACAGATACTCCTCTGACCTCACACATTAGGAGGCATCTGTTATAGCAAGATTTGTCTCACCCTATGCAATCTTGCACATAAGGCCTTTTTCCATTTCCCTATGCAGACTTATCATCTCTGTTTGCAAAATCTAGAGCTAAAAAGACATATTTTTCCACATGTACGCATATTTCCTACTATACAACATGCGTATACGTAGGCTGCTCCACTACAGCCCGCATACATCGGTATTTGTGCCAAAAAATGAAAATTAATGTTGGGTTTCCATGTCACGATAGGAGATCTATGATCCCTGGATTTCCATATATTGGAAACATTCTGACTCGACCCTTCCATTCCATTTTGAAGGCTATAAATGGGCCAATTTGGAGCTATGAAAACATGAGAAAGAATTCAACTTTGAGAGCAAAGTTACTCTGGAGGACTTATTTACTTCATATTGAGTATTTATCCCTTTTTCCTTTGATTCTTAAAATAATGTTTAGCCCTCAAGCTCTTCCCTTATTGATTGAGAATCTCATTGTTTCTCTTTTATGAGATTGCCTTTGGTGGAGGACTGAAGTGGTGGAGGCCCAACTAGAAGGAACTTAGTTTATTGGTTCTGAACCATGCTGACACAGAATTTTGTAACATGTTCAATTATGTTGATCATATATTAATAGAAATACTCTTTTCCCTTCCAATTGATATCTTGCAAATATTTGAATTATTATTCCATGGGCATATTATTCATGTTTATTAATGGATTATGCTATTGAATGTGCCAACATCATTTATTATAACCATATTCTTTCTTTTCTTGGTTGTTGAGGAATAGTTGAAGGTATATTGCTTTGTTTCAAGTGCTCAACGATGGACTTCATCGAATGTCTAGATGAGGTAGGGCCATTATCTTTTCTTGCTAGCATATTTGTTTATATAGCATACTTGAGAAGAGCATTGATTTCTTCATTCATTTCCGTCTATTGTGGTTTACCCTATCCATAGAGATATTTTTCTCGTAACAATATTGTATCACCCTCAGGCCAGTGGGATAGTAGAAGCCTTCAATAAAATTCTAGATATTTCTCTGACAAAGATCTACAACATAGTGAGAGATGATTGGGACTTAGGGATCCCTAAAATATTATGGGCATATCGGACTACAATAAAAAATTTGAGAGCACAAACACTTTTTAGGTTGGTCTATGGGAAAGAAGCAGTAATGATGATGAAATTTATTTTGTTGAGCCTGTGCATTGCAGCGATTACTGATCTTTCATATTTTGGTGCAATCGAGGAAATACTATCACAATTATTACATCTTGAGGAAGATCAATTTTTCATTGGATTACATCGACAATTTCAGAAGGAACAAGAAAATGAATGGAATGATAATCATATTAAGAAGAAGATATTCCAAGTGGGAGACTTAGCATTTTATATGAATTTTTTCTGAATGCATTGGTTAGGTCCATATGTGATTAAGTATGTGACAAAGGAAGGTGTTGTTTAGTTGGAAACTTGAAATGGAGAAGTCTTAGGAGAAATAGTGAATGGGAGTCAGATGAAAATTTACAAGGAAAACCAACCTACCACACACTAGTCTAACCCGTGTAAGAATATATGTAGCATAATAGTCATACTACAGTAGGAAATTAAAATAAAGAAAAAGAAACAAAAATGATAAAAAAGGTAATAAAATAAGTAAAGGAAATAAATGAAGATAAATTAACACAGTTCATAGGAAGGACTAAACATGAGAATTTCATAGATAAAAATAAATGCGTAGAGGCAACATCATGCAGAGGAAGTGAAATTCACATAGAAGAAGATATTGCACCATTGAAGAGAAAGCAAGCTAGAAAACTGCGCAGATGAGTAATAAAGACCGCTAAGGGAATTAAAAGGTGGAAATGATGGTTACAAATCAATAATGACATGATATTATGGGGATGCATATTCATAAATAACAAAATCTAGTGGAGATCATGACACACTAGCAAACTGAAGAAAAAACTAACTAAATATTTTGAAAAAAAAACAGGTTTAAAGCATACATTAATTGCACAACTAGTGGATTTGAAAGTTAATTCAGGTGCAAAGAGAGGTGGACAACTGGATAAGGGGCACAAAGGTTATGAAGAGTCGAAAAACATTGTTCATTTTCATTTAGAGTTGCATGTGAGTAACATAGATCCGAGGGAAGTGTTACAGATCCTAACAAAAAACATAGATCCAAAGATGTTGTCGCTAGTAACCAGATTAAAGAGATGGCACAACCAAAGGAAACAACATCCACATGAAAGATATCATGAACAAGAGAAAACAAAACATCACCAAAGGTTGAGGAGACTTCGAGAGAATCGATCATCGAAGCGAATGTTTTCCAGGGACTACATTCCACTGAGGAAGAATTATGCCAAACCAGTGACGTTAAAGAACGATGCTAAGTATCCTTTGGTGATGACTAACATCCCATATGGGGTCATCATTAATGAGGACATGCTAGGAAATGTGTCACAACTAAGATATGAAACCACGACATCACATATACAATGAAGTTCTTGAAGTTGCCTAGATAAAACACTTGGACTTGAAAATAGATCCAATGATGAACCAGACTATACATGTCCCAAAGGTATGGGCCAAAGGATTGGAATGAGTTGGAATGCTAAATTTGTTTGATATTCCAAACTTCAGAAGAATCCATGAGGTTAATGCACATGCCAATATGTTTTTAACCTATGTGCATGGAAATTACTTATGGTTGAACATGCCAATTTATATAGACACAAATCTCATTGCCTGAATCACCTACTTACCGTCACAGGGGGAAGATCCCACTTTGTTGTTTGAAGAAAAAAATAATGAAAAAACTTTGTTAGATTCCATGAACAAGAAGTACCACACAGTTATAGGTGTGCGTGGGTTGGATGTGCCAAGTATATGTGACCCAATGGTATGAATTGCGATGCAAGCATTGGCATGCAAGTTGATGAGAAAGTGCAGGAAATACCAAGTTCCCACAATAGTGATAACTATGACTGAGAAGTGTGTAGAAGGGGTATTGATTATCTAGGCATTATTTTTTATTAACTAGTTCCTCATCTATTTCATGGAATCATAATATAGAGGCATGGAATTCCACTATTCCTAGTTGTTAATTTTGATTGTGTTCACAACATGGAAATAACTAGAGGATGTGTAGTTTATGTGTCTGAGTGGTAAGTTGTGCTTGGCTACCAAGTATCATAACTTCTGGAAAATTATGAGCAAGAGAAGACAGATAGACACCAAAATTGAGTTCATTTTGTACAATGAAAGGATTAGGAAGTCTATCCAAAATATACCACAAATTTCACCATAGCTTGTAGAGGCATACACATTGATTGCATGATTCTGGGAAGACCGTCATCACATACATATACAAGAAAATAAATACCCCATAGAGGATTGGGTCCAGACAAATTAAAGAATCACATAATGGAGCACCTTGAAAATGAACAAGAAGACCAAGAAAATGGACAAGGAAATGGCTTAGGGGACGCCCAGAAGAAAGTACCAAGTGCATGGGATAAGAGGAAGGACAAGTGTAAGGGGACAACAACATATGTTCGGAAGAAGATGAAATCTCATAAAAAAACAACAATCTACACTTTCATGGATGATGATATAGATGGGATCGAATACCAAGTGAGGGATGTCGCATGGGAGGTAGCTCAAGAAACGTCGCAAAAATAAGAAGAATTGCACCATAAGGTGCAAGAAGAGTTAATGACATTGAAACAACTATTGGAGGAAGTAAATATATTTTCAGGATAAATATCTAATGAAGGACCAAGAACAGGAATTATTTGGAAGAAAGGGCCACCACCTCTTCACTATTAGAGATAAAAATAGGGTGCATAGTTTTAAAGATCTTGGTCAACGTAATTGAGTTCCTCGCACCATAGATGAATGATAAGACACGATTACTAAGTCACCTGGACTTAGTCATTTCACATATGCCCATAGGAGCACTACAAGGCTTACATACATGTATTGCGTAGGAAATACAATTTTGGGCATATTCAACATCAAAGGAGTTGGATAAGGTAATGACGAATAAGGAAGAACTAAGGAAGGATTATACAAAAAATTTGGAGGAGAAGGAAAAGTTCAAGAAAAAGGTAGAGAGTATATTGAAGGAGAAGGAAGAGGCTGAGAAACAAGTAGAGAGGATACAAAGGGTTGTCCAAAAACTATATAAGGAGATTCCAAAGGTGTCGATGGTGGTAAAATCCACACCTGAAGAATATGTATAAAAGATCAGTGAGTTCATTCAAGGATTCCACACGGAATCGAGGAGTTGGAAGTGCAAACTACACTAGGGAAACCACCTAAGAAGAATGAACAAAGAAAAATAATAACCATAACCTCATTAGTAAGAATTAAGATTCTAGATGAGGAGTGCATGGATTTATGTGAAGAAAGAACGTGTCTTTGGAAAAGGTTGATTTATGTGAAGAAAGAACGTGTCTTTGGAAAAGGTTGATTTATGTGAAGAAAGAACGTATTTGTGTCTTTGGAAAAGGTTGATAGAGGATCCAAAGATGAAATTCATCGAGGAAATATTAAGGAATGAATATCGAAGGAAGGGAAGGCCACAAATAATATAAGCACATTGCCAACATCTGAGCACGTAGCATCCATCGTGGCGAAAGGAAGTCATAAAAAAATATAGATCAAACAAAGTCAGAGGAGAATAATACAAAACAAAAATTAGTACCCCTAAAGGATGAAGCACTCAGGGTTATAGGGGAATTGGTAGTTTTGCAAGCCATGGTTAAGAAAGTGGCACAGACAGTGAGCAGAGGATCATGACCTTGACTCTATATGTAGTAGAGGAGAGTGTGGAGAAAGAAGTCAAGGTCAAGAAGGAAGTCACTACAACAAGAGAAACCCTCCAAAATTTCATGGAGGCATGGAAGGGTGTGATGCAACAAGATTAAGTTGCTCGAGATGATCCATAGTTGAGTGTTGAAGGCATTATGGAAAGGTATTTGGAACAACTAAGTTTTAAAGAGTGTGCAAAAAATTAGAAAAGGGAGAAATTTGGAAGGTTAAAGAAGAAGTTAGAGCAGGAAAAAATGTATGAAGAACAATAGGTAAGCATGTAGGCGTGAAGTAAGGAAAATCAGCATGCAAGCGCAAAGGAAGGAAAAATAGCATGCTAGAAAAAACGAAGTAAAACAACTAGGATGTATTCGAGTTTTGCGATAAACTATTAGGGTACTCATTCCTAAATCTATGTATAAATATGTGATGAATTGGGGAAGAATAGGCTACTGAGAGTAAGATATTAGGTTGTTTATGAGTGAGAATATTTAATTGAGGGTTTGGAGAGATTTTGTAGAGAGAGAGAGGATTTCATTGCATAATATCTAGTTAGGTTTGGACAATATGATATGTTATATATATATTAAGCACAGTGCGTAAAACTGGTATGGTGATTTCATGAAAACTAATATATAAGCCATTTGTTGCAGATGTATCCTAAGGATTGGGTGAACCACATTAAATCCCATGTATGAATGTGTCCTTCGATGTGGTTGTTCATAGATATTATATTTATGCATGATTAGTATAGATTTGTTTACTATATAATTAATGCGTGATAATAATGAATGATGCAGTGGGTTAATTATGTTTCAATCTATGCTATAATGGTTATGCACAATAGATTTTGTTAACTAATTAAAGGATATGAAGTACATATATTATAAACATGGTGGATAAACAGTAATGGATATGATGATATCCTCACACCCCCTCATCCCTGTCGAAACTTGGTTATTAAAGACCCGCTAGATACCTCGGGTGACACTTCACTTGCATGCAGGTGATGCCGATAGGGTCAATATCTAAAGGGTTTTGTTGGTTGACTAAATTGAACCTAGGGTATTATAACTACACACAAACAATGGTCATGGTGTTTATTTCTATATCGTAAATATCCCGTGTAGTGTGCTTTATCTACCTTCCTTTCACACTTTCTATGGTCAGATATATTTTTGGCACCCAAATGTTTGGGTTAATATCATGCACATGTGCACAAATGAATTCATGCACAACTATTTTAGTTTTTTTCGTGCTCAAGTAGTTGTGAAAAGGGTGACATGAGGCATTCACATGAGATCAATTTTGTTAATGCACACTACTTCTAGTTCTTCTACTACACACCAGTCTGAGTTTTATGGTGTGCACCACAAACCAGGAAGACACCACATGCACACTGGAATCCTGAAAAGAATATTTAGGAATTCTCCCTGAATGATTACTATAGGCAACACGAGGGATCATGGAGAAACAAGAAGAAGAGTTGGAAAGGTAGTTGAGAATTCCACGATTCAAAAGAGGTGATGTGGAATGCATGTGATTGATAGATTTGTGGGACTGTTAGTTAGAGGCACTAGTGGGGCATAAATGAAAGCGCCAAAGCACTAGAGCCAAGAAGAAAATAAAAGGGATCAACGAAAATAGAAGGAAGGTTGGTTAGCTAGTCAATCAATTGGTCACTAAGGGGGTATAGTTTCTTGTAGTTTTTTTGTTGGTCATTGTCATTGAGCTCACTTTGAGACTACGTTTCACAATGTCTCTACTTGTAATACCAATTTTTTCATAAGTGAAAAATCTCGAGAGAAGCATGTGGAGCTATGTAACATACTACTGGGAAAATGTATAAGGGAGAAAGGTTCTATTGTTGTCAATGAATGAATTTATTCATGTCTGTTTCTGAATGATCGAAGGAAAATAATAAAGCTACATTGATTATGTACCTACAATGTGTTAATTGGATGTGTTTTTTTATGTTATACACTATTGACTATTAAGTAATATGCAATGGATTATATTAACTCCAAACTAAATGGATCCTTGTGTAACTATCCCTTCATCATCGACACAAGATTAGATGGTCTTTGTGATCCTCATGGTGTCCTAGGTGAGACCTTCCTTATTCTTGGCTGATGATTGATATGTCGATGCCTTGGGGTTTTTGTCGATCACTCTATATGAACTCTAGGTATTAAACCACCCAATGTTAAGGGGGATTTTTTACAAGCATGAAATGACCCAAAGTGGGATTCGTACAAAGTCAGATGTGATCATGAAATAGAAAAAATTCATGAATGATTGAAGATGATGGGTTCACTTCCCTTTAAAGATCCATCTAAT
This sequence comes from Picea sitchensis, assembly GCA_010110895.2. Classification (NCBI taxonomy): domain Eukaryota; kingdom Viridiplantae; phylum Streptophyta; class Pinopsida; order Pinales; family Pinaceae; genus Picea; species Picea sitchensis. Next base: position 110,924 of record SNQJ01S0000220.1, on the reverse strand, counting down.
CGCCTTTTAGAGCCGGATTTGTTTAGCCCAATGGGTTCACATCCTATGGAATAAGGATATGTGAAATATTTCCCAGTTGTTGACCATCATAGGGACCAATTATTATCAATTCAAAATTGAATGCGGGCTACGACCCTGAACAAATTGACCAACAACATAGGTGTAACTGCTACTTCAGTGATAGGTAAACAACCACTCAATAGTTTCAACAATTTTTTTCCACTCCTAGTTTCTGATTGTTATTTTTCATTGATTTCCAATACAAGATGTGATTCAGATCATGTGCTTGGCATGGACAAATCGAAAGATAATCTGATGGGTAGCCAACGAGAACAACATTAATGAGTCATATTTTATAGTTGGAAATTATGTAGGATTTTTGTGTTTTAGTTGGAACCATGTGAGAGGCGTTGACATCTTTTACAAATAAGTTCGAATCCAAATAGGTTGAAAGTTGATTGTGGTTATATTGAAAACACACAACCACATCGTAATTGTCTCATGATATCTTTTACAAAGTTTTTACTTTATTCAATTACTTTTTTCTTCCTCACCTGTGTGGAAAGTTATAAAAATGACAAGTATTAATATTTTTTTTACCCTATACGGAGGCCCTTGAGCCTCATTGTCCCCATGCAATATCCAGATGTTCCTTTTCCCCAATTTTTTCTCTATATTTTAAAATTTTCTGATTCGTTTTCTCAATCCATCCAATTGATAATGCATCTCAACATTGAAGAGGACATAATATTTGTAAACTAGGTGATAAACCATATGTGGGTGTGAATCATATGTTTCCTTGTGTAGGTGGGAGAATAGGGTTTCCTATGGCACTTACGAACATGCTTAGAAATTTTGATCCGAATTATTTTGATAACAAAATGAAGGAAGAGATATAAAAATTAAATATATAGAAATATTTCAATAAACACAAAGATACAATAATGCACAATTTTTATTAATGAGAGAATGTACAAAAACTGTAAAATTATAGAGTGAATGACTCACTAGAATGGTGCCAGTTTATCTATGAGAAGAGATGTGATGGATAGAATCATTCACAAGAATATTATGATCTTTATAATGAGGATTTAAAGGAATTTTTATCATAAAGAAAATCCAAAACCCTAACCTCGGAAGATAAAATGACAAAATGTTTTTGGGCCCTCATGGGGGTAGTCGATACATCAACCTCCCAACGATGTAAGTTTTTCATACAATCTCCATTTGGGGAGCACGATAGCTCATTTGAAAGGTCTATTTGAGGACTACATATTATATTTGACCCATACCATGCCTTTAGATATATTTTGGGTTTTGTCGTTCCAAAAAAACATGGTTTAGTTCTTTAAAATGACCTCAAAAGTTGAGCACCCGAAAAACCGTAGAAAAAATGCCAATATGGACACCTTTGTTTTGAGCCAGTGGAATAGGTGGGTGGCCACCAACTTCATCCTATATCAATCCTACCTCCTTAGGAAGAAATTATCTCCATTGTGAGAAGTTCTTGGGGAAGATTTTGCTGAATTTGAATATTAGTGAGTTGCTTGCCTTGCTAAAGAAGTTGTCTTTCTTAGATTGTTGAAGGATGTTATGAAAATATTGTTGGAGTGGTTGGATCTATTTAACCAATATGACTGCATGATATTTCATAGTGTGGGAAGAATCTATCAGTGAATATGCAGTAGGAATATCTTGGTTTTCTTCTACATCCTTGTTGATATGCTTATGCTAGATAGAAGGCTCTTGGGTCGAGGAATTAGTAGTTGCAGTGTCCTCTTCTAAACAAATTGTGAAGAGGATAAAATTTTCGATATGTGAGATGACTTTGGCTCACTATTGTTTCAGGACAGTAGTCATAACTACATATGTTATCATATAGGAATAACCCCCTAGAGTAAAAATAATGCTATGGGGTCGAGACTCATAAATATAATGATGCCTCCACATATATGGCTAGCCTAATAGAGAATCACATACTTCCAATGGGGAAACATCACACAGTACCTCATCCTTGAATGGATTCAAGTCATATGACAAGCGTCACTGCTGGCTGACATGAAGATCTCATCCTTGGTGGAACCATCTGTTGTTGTATGATTACGGGTGTGGTGTTGTAGGCAACTCCAACTGCTTGATGACCTCTATTGAGATGAGGTTGTTCCGAATTCTAATATCAAAAATAAAATGCAGCGAGGTACCATTCACCCACATATGTGAATGGAAAATGAACTCCCCCTCCTTAGGATTCTCTGGTTCTTCTGGTTGGATTGTTGTGGATGTGATAGTAATAGTGGGTTCTGCGACAAAGTATGAGTCAAGGATCAACTCCGTTTCTTTGAGCTCTACCACCAATGACATTTTTGAGCGACATTCATTGGTGTTGTGCCAAGGTATTTTATGTAAGTTAGGCCACTTACCAGTGTCCTTCTTCGTCTTCCCATTTCTCTTAATTTCTTGTGTCTTGGAATGGTTGTCTTGAGGTTGACTATTCTATGGGTTAGGGATTCCTTTACCACACTTTGGTTGTTGTGGATTTTCAGAACCAAATTCTCGCATGTTCTGCTGCTTGAATTTCCAATCGATTTTGAAAACATATCTATAAGCGACTCCTAGTGATGAGATGTCCAAAAAAATCATTTTTGTATGTATGTACCTATGTAGAGCCTCACAATATTTCATAACCAAGTGCCTATGAGAGTTTTTGATACCCAAATTCATGTGCAAGGTATGGAAGGTATTTGTGAACTCCAATACTATTTGGTCCCTCTTGTGAGTCAATGTGGTCCATCTCATGTACTGGTCATCATAGTTTCCCACAGGGTAATATTTCTCCTTGACCACATCCATAAAAAATACCAAGTTGTTTCAGCCCCAAATATTCCGAACTAATCTATGGAGTTTTTCATCGAGTAAATTTCCCCTCATTGTTTAACATGGGGGAGAGCCTTAAGGAGTGAAAAGGTGATATTTTCTCTGTCAGACAAATTGTGAACATAGAAATAACCTTTTACAAATTTAACCATTTTCCCAAAGCATCCAATTCAATTTGACCTTGAAATATGATAATATTGAAATTAACTTGTACCTTGAATGTGGTAGTGTCTCCAAAGCGACTAGTTGATGAACACATGCATGTTATTCACAAAAATCGTTGAAGGATTTAGGAGAATTCTCTAACATCTTGTTCCTCTGTTGTGCGAGGGATTCCGTAAGAAACAACTTGATGGGATATTATTCTCCCTTGTTCCTCTTCTCTTCCTCCATGGGAGGACGCTTGGGATGAAAAGATAGGTTATCCTAAAGGGAAAATAGCTCGAGACCCAAATCTCTATATCCTAACCTTGTCGAGGACATGCACAAGAAACAAAAAGGAGTAGCCTTCTTTGAAACCACTGATATGGATTATTTTAGAACAAAATGAAGGAAGAGATATAACAATGAAATATGTATAAATATTTCAATAAACACAAAGATACAATCATGCACAATTTTTATTAATGAGAGAATGTACAAAAACTGTAAAATTACAGAGTGAATGACACGTTAGAATGGTGGCAGCTTATCTCTCATAAGAGATGTGATGTCTATAGTCATTTGCAAGAAGATGCTAATATTTACAATAAGGCTCTAGAGGCATTTTTATCATAAATAAAATCCAAAACCCTAACCCAAGAAGATGAAACGCCAAAAGGTTTGCGGGCCTCGATGGGGGTAGTTGGTATGTCAACTTCCCAAGGGCGTAATGTTTGCATAAGATCTATGTTCGGGGCACACAATAGCTCGTTTGAAAGGTCTACCTAAGGAGTACATATTCCATTGAGCCCAAAATATGCATTTGACTATTGTCTGGTTGTTGTCATGCCCAAAAAATGTCATTTAGGAAACGACCCTGGAAATTCAGGACCCAAAAAACCATAGAAAAATGACCAATCTGGACACCCCTATTTTGATCCAATGGAATTGGTGGGTGGTCACTAATTTCCACCTAGATCAAGTTTGGACCCCCTTTCCCCTCAACATGTTGGCAAAAGTTCGATGATTTTATAATTTTTTAAGTGGTGGGAAATGAAGGTGGCTCAACTATTGATGTGGCATATCACATTACACAATCGGACAAGGCAGTAGTTGTGGGATTCAAGTAATCAGATAAGTAGAAAAAAAAAATGCTATCTTCTAGAAATTCCATTTTATAGCTCTACTTCGCCATGATTTGAGTGTTTCCTAACATGAGACACATGTATCATAATTATTAGAACCAACTCAAGAAATGAAGATAAATACATTGTAATAAAACAACATATAATGGGTTTTTCTATAGAATAATGAAAATGAAAAAACACATGTCCAACATATAACACTGACATGATGTGCATTATGTGCATTACATAAAAGGAAAATTATTTATAATTTTGCAGATTAAAAAACAAACCCAACCAACATATACCTTGTTATAACACTAGAATGATTCCAATGACAAGCAAAGATAAACAAATAGGATAATAACAAAGTGTATAATGAAAATTCCTACAAAACAATGTGAATGACCAAAAAAAAAGGAGATTAGGTCTATATCTTTCTATAACACTAACATGACAATGATGATATGAATTACAAAAACATAGAAAACTTTGTAGGTTTTATGTTAAAATGATAGTAGGCATATATCCTACTATAATATTAGCATGGCCTCCATGACAAGAATTAGTTTAAAAAAGGTAGAAATATTGGTTTTCACTTTAAAAATAAACAATATTTTCATGGGATTTTGGGTTATAATTTAACAAAAAATATCGTTGTGCATCTCAAAAACTATTCATAAAAAAGCGAGCTCACGTAGAGCCAAAAAATATTCAAAAGACTTTAGGGTTTTATTTAAAAACAAATCCTAGCCAACATGTATCTCTCTATAGAAGTAACATCATCGTGATGGAAATTATTAGAGAAAGATAGATAAATCTACATGTTTTCCATTAAAAAATACCTAGCATGCATATTGTAATGTTGGTATAGCCATCGTGATATGAATTTCGTAAAAATCAACACAAACATGGATCTTCAATTAAAGAAAAAAATAAAATCCAAATGATTATGGGTCTTGAGTTAATAGAAAACATTTTTTTCATCTCAAAAGCTATTTATACAAACCAAAGTTAGGAGAAACTAAACAACGAGATAAATATTTCAAAATTTTCCTTTAAATAACAAATCTAGAAAACATATTGTTACATAGAGTTTCCCCTATAGACAGATGAAACCTTCCTTGGATTCCTAAATGCCTATTCCAAGACAGAAAAACTACAAGTGGACACTAACATCCCTTTAAACTCATTTTAACCGATCAAAAAGAGAGAGGGAGAAAGGGCATGATGTACCTTTTTACGAAGTTTTTCCTCGCCACTTTCAATATGTCAGCTCCATCTTCAAACCCCTTGGTGCAGCTTGATACCTGGAATATGCAACAAAGAGAAATGACTATCTCCTACTCTAGTTGATTAGGTAAAACAAATTCATCTACAAAGATTAATATAATAGTAGACACACACATGCAAGAATACATAAACTTGAAGGAAATAGGCCAAGTTTATTTAATGAGAACCCAAAGAGAATACTTACATACCAAGATTAATGTTGTAGTATCCTATCCAATCTCTCTTCATCCAACAACCATTTCATAAATAATACCAAATGAAAATGATGATACTTCACTTATTTTTTCCTCTTCACCATGGAAATGCCTCCAATTTATAGGATTTTAGAGGTTCAACCACCTTGAGTATTTTTGGAATAGGTTGAGGATATGGATCCATAGGTTGTGATTCTTTACTAATATAAAGACATGGAGTAGGATTCGAGCCAAAAAAAACTAAGCCTTTCAGAGTTGTCCCTTAGAAGAAGGTGGGATTCACCAAGATTTCCTCCAACCAACAATGGTGCTCCCTTTATGATAAAGAAACAATGCCATGGAACATCCTTAGCATGGAATAGAGAGAAATAACACTCCCTAACTATGGGAAGGGGAGCTCCAGTGATGCAGTCGCGCCCTCAAGTACGCCTGCTCACAGGATCTTTTCTTCTTCCTGGGCCCGAAGAACTGTAACGCTCTTCTATTTCCCTGTCGGGAAATCTGCACCCACAGAACCTTTCGCACGATCCCCTCTCTGGACTCAGAGGATCGGACTTCATGACTTCGTGAGGTCAGTGGTCGAGCACTGTACCCTCGAGTCCCCGAGACCCGATGAAAGTCAACGCTAACCTTCCCTTCTATTTCAAAACTTTTCTTATCGTGATTTTGCCACTCACGATATCAAACAACTCACTTTACTGACTCCCGACTTCTGATATGCCGAAACCCCGACGCACGTGCAAGTTGGCTATTCAATGGTCCTTCACTCCATCGACATTTTGGAGTTCACAATATCATGAATCCTAATGCAATTGTATCGGGACTTCTTGCTATGAAACCCCAATGAAGCGTGCCACCTGTCTACCTGCTGACCCCTTGTGGCCCCACACTATTTACTTAGTCGTCGGGATATCGCGTTTCGTGATTTTTCAATTCCTGTTTTCCAACCTTCGACTGTTCCCCTCACGAAATCCCGATAGGCGATTCCGCGAGTGATCCAACCGCCCTGGCTGGCTTGAATCAACGGCTCTATCCCTCCTGAGATTTTAACCTCTCGAAAATACATCGCTGTATCTCCCCTGCACCTTTGTGAGGTTTAATGGCTCATGGAGTTTCGTGAAATCTCCTCAGAGAATTTCATCCGTTCCTCCTGTTGAAATCTACGAAATGACTAAGTGCTCCTCCACAACTTGTCTCCCTGCACGCGAACTTGCGGTGCCTCTTACGAACTTCCTATCACAGCTTCCCTACACTGTCCTTCAATAGTTTTGAAGGCCTTATCCTTCCTGAGCTTTCCCATCTCTGAATCTTTCAGAGAACCTTGCATGCACTCCTTTCGGTAAACATTCAACAGCTTCTAAGTGTTGAATCTTCGACTCTGCGCATACCTGCAGCAGTAGTCCTTCAACTCTTGCTCAGGTTCGCAACCTTAAACTTCACTCAGCCTGCACACTCCTTGCACAGCTCCTGTGTTCAACTGCACTCCTACAGAGATGAGAACAAAAGCTATCTCTATCTGAACCCTTCATCAATGCACTCCTTGCGGACACTTCAACTGCACTCCTTGCAGGAACTCTCTGGCTCAAATAGAGAAACAATTGAAACTCATTCGTACTTCCTCTCAGACTTCAAACTCAAACATGAAATCATATACACATCATATAAAGAAAATGTATAACAGGAAGCAAACATTCATGAGCATATCATTCAGCATCAATACACAAAGAACAACAAAAAACCATGAATTTGAATCAATCTCTTTTATTAATCCAAATATCTGTACATGGGTGTTCTTACGCAGCTCTCTACATGCTCTTCTTCTCAATGCTCAGAATAATATTACAATACACAATGAGGGTGTCTATATCCCGTTTCCCTATTGCGTTCTCAAACTGTCTAATCTAGAAGTAAATTCTATCTACTTGCATTAACTATTTTAAATGCCTTCTACCTACTAAGGACGAGAGCTAATGGCTCAAGGTATGATTACATTATACAAGTGCGCCTTCTCTTAATGACTCATTTAAGATCACACAACAACTTCCAAGGTGATTTTCAAAATGTGTGTTGGCGCTCATCCAGTTGTTCGATTGTCTCCGCGCTGGCTCGCTTGATGTGGGAGATGCTCCTACATCATACTCCCTCGCTTGAAAAATTTCATGGGCTCCTATCCTTGAGCTCCTGCATGTTCTGTCCATGCTTTTGTATTTCTGCTTCAGTCTCCCAGTTGGCATCTTCAACTGGATGGTTCTTCCATTTGACCAGATACTCAAAGTATTGCTTTCGCCTGGTGCTCTTACTTACTCTTTTATCCAGTATGCACTCTATTTGTGCCTTATCTGCAACTGGCATCTACTTTTTCCACTGGATCACTGGCTGTTCTTCTCTAGTCTCTATTTCCTCAGCCTTATATGGGTACAAATCCAAGATATTGAATATCGGAGAAATTCCAATCCCATTGGGTAATTCAATCTCATAAGCATTTGCCCCAAATTTCTTCAAGACCCTACATGGCCCGATTTTCTTCATCTTCAGCTTATTATATGTTCCTTTAGGGAACCTTTCTTTCCTCAAATGCGCCAGAACCAGATCACCAACCTCGAATTGAACTTGTCTTCTATTCTGATCTACCCTGCGCTTATACTCCTGACTTGAATCCTGCAATCACTCCTTCACCTGGCTTTGAAGTTCTTTCATCACCTCTGTGAATTCTTCTGCACTAGCGCTCCTAGTCGCAGTTTGTTCTAAATCCCTCAGCTCAAAAATTCCTCTTGGCTGCATCCCATAGACAATCTGAAATGGACTCTACCATGTTATCCTGTTAACTAAGTCATTATAAGCAAACTCTGCCTATGGTAATATGTTGTCCCACTAGCTATGGTGCTCTGTCACCAAGCTTCTCAGCAAGTCTCCCAGACTTTTGTTCACTACTTCTGTCTGTCCATCCGTATGAGGATGATAAGCTGAACTAAATGCCAAGTTAGTTCCCAACTTCTTCCACAAGGTCCTCCAAAAATGCCTTATGAATTTCGTGTCTTGATCTGAAACTATGCTTCTTGGCAACCCATGAAGTCGAATGACCTCTTTGAAAAACAAGTTCGCAATGTGAGTTGCGTCACTAGTCTTCTGACATGGAATGAAGTGTGCCATTTTAGAAAATCTATCCACCACCACAAATATTGAATCAACACCTCTTTGTGTTCTTGGCAACCCCAATATGAAATCCATGGTAATCGCATCCCACGGCCTCTCTGGCATGGGAAATGGTTGATAAAACTCTGTATTCTGCTTCCTTCCTTTTGAATGCTGGCAAATTCTGCATCTATCCACAAATATCTTGACATCAGCTTGCATTCCCAACCAAAATTATGACTCATTCAACTTTGTTAACGTCTTGTCGTGACCAAAATGTCCTCCCAATCCTCCACTGTGTTTCTCCTTCAACAAGTTCTCTCTCATGGATCATTTCGGAATACACAGTCGATTGCCCCTGAATAGTAATCCTTCCTGGATCATATACTCTATCCATTGGCTCCTATCCCTAATAATTGGATTCTTAGCTGCTTCATATGCCTCCTTAAAATCTGGGTCATCAGCGTACATGTCCTTGAGATCATCAAAACCCAACATTTTGACTTTGAACTCCTGCAACAAAAAACACTTCCTACTCAAAGCATCAACAACTTTGTTAGCAGTACTAGAAATATGTTTAATCACAAAAGTGAAATTCATCATATAATCAACCCATCTGACATGTTTCTGATTCAACTTCTCATGTTGATTCACAAACTCCAGTGCATGATTATCACTGTACAAGACAAACTCTTTTGGGATCAAGTAATGCCTCCATTTCTTCAGTGCCTGAATGATAGCATAGAAATCCTTATCATAAGTGGAGTATTTCAATTTCTCTTCATTCATATTCTCACTGAAATATGCTATCGGCCTGTATTCTTGACTCAAGACTGCCCCTATTGCAAATCCACTTGCATCGCATTTCACTTGAAATGTCTTCTGGAAATCCCACAACACCAAAACTGGTTGTTTCGTAATCTTCCTCTTCAATAGATTGAAACTCTTTTCAGCCTCTTCTATCTAGTGAAAATACTTGTGTCTTTTCTTCACTGTATCCATCATCGCTACGCTAATTCCACTGAAATTCTTGATGAATTTTCGATAGAAACTAGCCAATCCGTGAAAACTTCTCACCTCAAAAATATTCTTCGGTGATGGCCCATTCTTGATCACTTCCACCTTATCTGGATCCATCCTCAACTCATTCGGTCAAATAACAAATCCCAAGTAAATGAGTTATGTCTTCATGAATGAGGACTTCTTCATGTTTATCAACAAATTCTCCTATTGAAGTTTCTACATCACTGTAGCCAAACGCTTCAAATGCTCCGCCACTGTCTTATTGTAGATCAATATGTCATCCAAATACACAATGACAAATTTCTCGATGAACTCCCTCAGGACTTCATTCATCAACCTCATAAAGGTACTCGACACATTTGTTAAGCCAAATGGCATGACAAGCCATTCATACAACCCATGCTATATTCCATTCATCACCTTCTCTCATGCGGATTTGGTGATAACCGCTTTTCAAATCAATCTTTGAAAAATACTCTGCTCCACTTAAGCAATCCATCAGATCATCCATCCTTGGCAATGGAAATCTGTACCTGCTGGTTATCTTGTTGATCGACCTTGAGTCAGTACACATCCTCTAGCCTCCATATTTCTTCGGACTGAGTACTGTTGGAACAACACATGGACTCAAGCTTTCCCTGACCAATCCTTTGTCCAATAAATCCTAGACCTGCCTCTTGACCTCTTCATTCTCTTGCAGCGTCAATCTGTACGTGGCTTTGTTTGGAAAACTGGCTTCTGGTATGAGATCAATATGGTGACTCACACTTCTGATCAGTGGCAACGAACGAGGTAGTTCGTCCACTACAATGTTAGCAAAATCTTCCAGCAGTTCCTGAACCTCCTTTGGTAAATCATCCACTCTTGTGCTAGTGAGAATAATTTTTGGTTTTCTGACCACAATGAACTATGGATCCTCCTTCCTCTTAACCTCTGTAAGAAGTTCCTTCCCACTCATGAGAAGTACAATGTTTCTTACTTCCGTCTTGACCTCCTTATCCTTAATTGGAAGCAACATGTGTTTCCTCCCATTCTTCTCTAGGGTGTATGTGTTCATTCGCCCATCATGAATCACATTACTGTCATATTGCCATGGTCTACCTAGAAATAGATAAAAAAATCCATAGAAATGACATCACATAAGATATTATCATTATATCCTCCTATCTTAAATTCAACTAAACATTGTTTAGTGACAGTTACTTGGTGTCCCTTCTTTAGCCACAAAACTCTGTATGGGCTTGGATGATTAGTCGTCTCCAACTCCAGCTTCTCTACCATCTCTGTAGAAATGAGATTATCCATGCTACCACTGTCTACGATGACCTTGCATACCCTGTCCTTGGTCTTGCAAGCAGTCCTGAAAAGTATGGTCCTTTGGACTGAACTCTCCACCTCCTTCTCAGGTGTCAAAAGGACTTTTCGCATCATCAATGATCTTCCACCTTCAACATCTTCTGCCTCAACATCTCTCCTCTGTGCTTCAGTGATGTGATCTTCTCCAATGTCCTTCTTTTTATCTGGACACTTGTAAGACTTGTGCCCATTCTTTCCACATGTGAAGCATGTAATTACTCCACCTCTTCCTCTTCCTCTACCTCTAGTAGGAGGAAAAGTGTTATTCTCAGCATAATCTCCTCTCTACTCATTATGTTTTCCCCTCTGTTCAACATATGGTCCTCTCTGTGAGGTCCCACCTCTCTCAATTCATTTTCATTTAGGCTCAGACCCGAACTTCCAATCCTCCTTGGGCTTCTGATATTTATATTGGGTAACTGATTTGCCTCTGGGCCGACTTCTGCCTCGGCCCCTCTGACTCTTCTTTTGGCTCAAGTTCTCCTCAGCTTTTAGAGCCATCTGATAAGCATCTTCCACCGTTTGAATGGTTACCATGCTCATCTCATCCTGGATATCATATCTCAGGCCATTCATATATCTGGAAACTTTCTCATCATCGCTCTCCCGATGACCTGCCCTGATGTTCAGTTTATAGAATTCCTCAGTGTATTCCTTCACTGTCATCAACTTCTGTCTCAGGTTCTACATCCTCCTGAACAGAGTAATTTGATAATCTCTGGGGATGAATTTTTCCTTCATCTTCGTGATCATTCTATCCTAGCTCTTGATCTTCTGCTTTCCCTTGCAGTGTCTGTCAACTTGTAGTTCATCCCACCACAATGCTGCATGTCCCTTCAATCTAGTGACAACATCCTTGACTTTCTTGTCTTCTTCGACATCTTCATAGTCAAAGTATGTGTCTAGAGATCTAATCCAGTCTAGAATCTCGTCTGCATCCAAGTTTCCCTTGTAAACTGGAATGTCCATCTTTTCTCTTGCACCCATCTTGGTAATGGATTTGATCAAATTCTCGTTTGATGCATCTTTGGCTGCAACTTCTTCTTCACGTTCAGCCTCAACTTCACTGCCGAAATCACTCAGATCCCCTGCACTAACTGTGCGTCTTTGAGCTGTCTCCATGTCTTCGAGTCTAGCTCGTAGATCATGCATCTCTCTCTCCATAACTGGATCAGTCATCTACCTGCCTCTTCTTCTCGACATTTCCCTATCCTCTGGATAGGGTGTCTGCACGTCCCTTCTCCTAGGCGGCATGGTGAATTCTCCTTTCTCTGCTACAGAAAGAAAATAATATTTCTGTCCTCTGATACCAAACTAACGCACTCGCACCCTCAAGCACGCCCACTCACATGATCTTTTCTTCTTCCTCAGCCCGAAGAACTGTAACGCTCTTTTATTTCCCTGTCGAGAAATATGCACCCACAAAACTTTTTGCACGATCCCCTCTCTACACTCGGAGGATCAGACTTCATGACTTCGTGAGGTTAGTGGTCGAGCATTGTACCCTCGAGTCCCCAAGACCCGACAACAGTCAACGCTGACCTTCCTTTCTATTTTGGTACTTTTCTTATCGCGATTTTGCCACTTGCGATATCAAACAACTCACTTTACCAACTCCCAACTTCTGATATGCCGAAACCCCGACGCACATGCGAGTTGACTATTCAACGATCCTTCACTCCATCGGCATTTCGGAGTTCGCAATATCGTGAATCCTATTGCGATTGTATGAGGACTTCTCGCTATGAAACCCCGATGAAGCGGGCCACCTGTCTACTTGCTGACCCCCTGTGGCCCCACACTATTTACTTAGCCATCGGGATATCAAGTTTCACGATTTCACGATTCCCGTTGTCCAACCTTCGACTCTTCCCCTCACGAAATCCCGATAGGCGATTCCGCGAGTGATCCAATGGCCCTGGTTGGCTTGGATCAATGGCTCTATCCCTCCTGAGCTTTTAACCTCTCAAGAATATGTCGTTGTATCTCCCCTGCACCTTTGTGAGATCTAACGGCTCATAGAGTTTTCCGAAATCTCCTCAGAGAATTTAGTCCGTTCCTCCTAATGAAATCTACGAAATGACTAAGTGCTCCTCCACAACTTGTCCCCCTGCACGCGAAATTGCGATGCCTCTTACGAACTTCCTATCGCAGCTTCCCTGCGCTATCCTTCAACAGTTTTGAAGGCCTTATCCTTCATGAGCTTTCTCAACTCTGAATATTTCAGAGAACCTTGCATGCACTCCTTGCGGTACACATTCAATAGCTTCTAAGTGTTGAATCTTCGAATCTGCGCACACCTGCAGCAGTAGTCCTTCAACTCTTGCTCAGGTTCGCAACCCTGAACTTCACTCGGCCTGCGCACTCCTTGCATGGCTCCTGTGTTCAACTGCACTCCTATAGATATGAGAACAAAAGCTATCTCTATCTGAACCCTTTGTCAACGCACTCCTTGCAGACACTTCAACTGTACTCCTTGCAGGAAGTCTCTGGCTCAAATAGAGAAACAATTGAAACTCATTCCTACTTCTTCTCAGACTTCAAACTCAAACATGAAATCATATACACGGCATATAAAGAAAATGTATAACAGGAAACAAACATTCACGAGCATATCATTCAGCATCAATACACAAAGAACAACACAAAACTATGAATTTGAATCAATCTCTTCTATTAATCCAAATATTTGTACATGGGTGTTCTTACACAGCTCTCTGCATTCTCTTCTTCTCAATGCTCAGAATAATATTACAATACATGATGAGGGTGTCTATATCCCGTTTCCCTCTTGTGCTCTCAAACTGTCTAATCTCGAAGTAAATTCTATCTACCTGCATTAACTATTTTAAATGCCTTCTACCTACTAAGGACGAGAGCTAATGGCTCAAGGTTTTATTACATTATACAAGTGCGCCTTCTCTTAATGACTTATTTAAGATCACACAACAACTTCCAAGGTGATTTTCAGAATGTGTGATGGCGCTCGTCCAGCTGTCCGATTGTCTCCGCGCTGGCTCGCTTGATGTGGGAGATGCTCCTGCATCATCCAGTCTTCTAAAATTCCTAATAATAGTCAAAATCCCATGTAAAACGATATGATTCGACTGCCAAATGATGGGGATTTTTCTTCTAACATGATTTGGGGGTTGTGACAAGTGTTTTTGTGGTGTCCATTGAGTCGTGGCCCTTATTAAAAGTGTATGAGGCATTTTATGACACTTGTGACACTTTCGATGGTTTATGTGCGACACTTACGACACTTACTACACGAAGGATGTGATGTTTGCACCACATGCAACACTTTCTATAATTAAAATGTGATGTTTGCACCATGCGTGACACTTGCGACACATGTGACACATTTATGAAAGTGTGGAATTTTGATGTGTAACACATATATCTTTCTTTAATGTTGTTAAGAACCAAGTACCAATATAGCATAGAAAAACCTCAGAATAATTACTCAATGCCTTGAAAAAGAGAGAAGTTCAGATAATAAGCCTCTTCGAGGGGGAAACCTCCTTATACACCACATTAATGTCCAAGTACAAGATGCTTCCAAATTAAAATGTCTCCTTGGTATATATAGGAGACTAGTAGGTACAATTACAACTAATGGACCCAAGCCGACATAAATGAAATAACATTACTAATGTAATATTCCCCAATTAAGTGATAATGTTCCACTATTTAGGTCTTAACATGCCCCTCCCCTTCAGACAATTGTTGTCCACAATGCTTGAGTAATTCTAGATGCTTCTGTATAAAAGACTCATCTTCCCAAGTGGAATCTTCAGCAGGAAGTTTCCTCCACTTAATGAGATGCTCTGAAATGGATCTATTCCTCTGCTGGCGAATTCTTTTGTCAGTGATGGCTTCAGGCTCCAATATAATTTTTCCTTCCTCATCAAGTTATGGAAATATAGTTTGAAATGGGATCTTTTCACCTATAAACTTTTTTAAGCATGAAACATGGAAAACTGGGTGTACTCGTGAGGATGTGGGCAACTCCAATTTGTATGCCATAGTACCAATCTTTTGCAACACCTTATAAGGACCATAGTACTTTGGTGATAATTTATTATTCTTCTTGTCTTGCTTGAGGTACATCTGTTTGTACGGTTGTATTCTTAAAAACACCCAATCCCCTACTTCAAAACTTCTTTCACTACAATGTTGATATGTTTTTTGTTTCATGCAATTATGTGTCATGGTCTGGTTGTCCTTTAAGATTTGGAGAACTTGTTGTTGATGCTCGATGTGATCTTCCACTGCTTGAACCTTAGATTTTTATTTTAGAGAGGAAGTGATGGAACGAGGGTGGTATCTGATGCACTGGAATCCTGTTGCAACCTTTGAATGAGAGTCCACACATTTTCTTCATTCTTCCATTCATCCCTCATTTCTATTATCCAATCAGGTTGGATGATCAAGATAGCACAAAGAAAGGTCTCAACATCTTCATCCTTTCTGGAGAGTGCATCTTCCATAACATTTTGATTCCCTTTTTTATAGATGATTTCAAAATCATAACCCAATATCTTGGTCACCCATTTTTGTTGTTCTTATGAATATAGTCTTTGTTCCAAGAAGTATTTAAGACTATCATGATCTGTTTTGACCTTAAAGTTCCTACCTACTAGGTAAGGGTGCCATTTCTTCAATGCATGCAGTATTGCCATCATTTCCTTCTCATAAATAGGTTTGTGCAAGTCCTTTCCCTTGAGTGGTCAACTTTCAAAGGCCAGGGGCCTTCCTTATTGCATTAGGACATCACCAATGCCATTTCCCGAGGCATCAAATTCCAGAATAAAGGTTTATGTGAAGTTTGGTGTGGTCAAAACAAGATCTTTAGACATCACCTGTTTAAGTTGTTCAAAATATTTAGTTTCCTCCGGAGTCCTTGAAAATGCATCCTTCTTAGTTACTTCCATTAAAGGTGATGCTATTCTCCCATAGTTCTGAACAAACTTGCAGTGGTAACCTGTCAAACCCAAAAATCCTCTAAGATTCTTCAATGTTTTGGGAATCGACTAGTCCATCATGGCCTTAATCTTGTTAGGGTCTACCTTGACACCTTCATGAGATACAATATGACCCAAATATGCTTCATCCTTCACTGCAACGAAACATTTGGACAGTTTGGCATATAGTTGTTGCTCCTTTAGTAGTTGTAGCACCTTGTCAACATGCCGCACATGATCCTCCCAAGAATTGTTATAGATTAGTATATCATCAAAAAATACTAACACAATTTTTCGAAGGAAGGGAGTGAAAATGAAATTCATCAACCTTTGGAATGTGGAAGGTGCATTTGTACGGCCAAAAGCCATGACCAAAAATTTGTAATGGCCTTCATGAGCTCGGAATGTTGTTTTTGGTATATCTTCTTCCTTCATTCTAATTTGATGATAACCTGAACAAAGATCCAAATTTGTGAAATAGATTTCTCCATGTAGTTCATCTAACAATTCATCAGTGATAGGAATGGGAAACTTATCTTTGATAGTGATCTTTTTGTGCTCTCTATAATATGGACACATACACCATGAGGCATATTTCTATAATACCATTACCACCAGTGCAGAGTAAGAACTTTGGCTAGGTGTAATAATGCTAGCCTCTAACATTTCTTCAACCATATGCTCAATTTTACTCTTCTAGGCATAAGGGTATCTTTACAGCCTGATGTTATCATGAACACTCCCAGGAATTAGGTGACTATCATGATCATGATTTCGAGTGGGTGGAAGACCTTTGGGAATATCTTCAAATACTTTGGAATACTTATCAATGATCCCTTGGAGATCTAGGGGAATAGATGGCTTAGATGTTTGAACATCTACTGAGCATAGTTGTGCAATAACACATTGATTCCCGTTTTTCAATAATTTTGTCATGCCATTAGAGCTTATCACCTTACTGGGTTTCCCCGTGATACCTCTTAACTCAATTTATTTTCCTTCCATTGAAAATTTCATGAAAATTTCATGAAAATTTCGTGAAAATTAAAAGACATTGTTCCTAATGATTGTAACCATTGGATTCCTAGTACGACATCAACACCACCCATGGGTATAAAAATCATTTGACTATTCATTACATATTCCCCCATAGTAAGGTTGATCTTATTTCATTTTCCTGAGAAATTGATAGTTCCTCCATCTGTAGTGATTACTTGAAACTCTGGTGCTGGATATACAAAGCAATTGAGAGCTCTGGATAATTTATAGTGAATGAAATTATGAGTACTACCCAAATCAATTAGGACTATTACGTTTTTATTTTTGATATATCCTTCAATATTAAGGGTTTGAGGAGTGCTAATTCCATCTAATGCATTACATGATATCGTGGGAGTCAACTCTTCAAAAGAAATCACTTCTACATTTTCATCTTGAGATGGTTCTTTTTCTTCTTCCTCTTCACAATCTATGTAGAATAATTTCTTCTCACCATACTTATGTCCCTTACTGTACTTTCTGTCACAATTAAAGCATAAACCTTTTTCTTTTCTTTCCTCCAATTGTTGAGGTGTCAACCTTGTAGGTTGAGGTTCTTTAGAAGAAGGAGCATTTCTCTCGATAGATGTTAGGATTGATCCTTCTAGTAGCCATAGCCATATTTTTACTTTCAACATTTCTTGCCACCCTAAATGCATTCTCCAATGATTTGGGTTCCCAAAGGAGAACCTCATGTTGAATGTTATCTTTTAAAGTTACGATGAATACATCAATCAAGTGCTCATCTGGAATATCTCTTACCTTTATCTTCAATCTTTGGAAGTTCTCAATGTGCTATGTAACTGAACCATTTTGCTTGAGATTTATCAATTGACTAAAGAAGGTATTGCTTCTTGTATCCTCATAGTGTGCTATCATTTCTTCCATGAAAATTGTCCAAATGACGAGTGATTTGCGAGAACAAAGCCATCGATACCATACAAATTGATTGGTTTCTAAATATAAAGAAGCAATTTGTACCTTTTGTGTATGTGGAACATTATGTAGATCAAAGAATTGCTCCATCTGAAGTATCCATGTGATTGGGTCCTTGCCATCAAACTTCTGCATATCGATTTTAGGAATGTGGTTGGTCTTCAACCCAAAGTTGCAGTTTCTCCATTATTGATTCATCTTCCTTGTGTCCTCATCATGAATTTCTTGGGATACATTTTCACTTTCAAGTGTCCTCTTTATTTGGAAAATTTTCAATCCTTCCATGATCTCCCTTTTTAAACCATCCATCTTAGTATCCATTATTTCCTCCAATTTAGCTTCAGTTGAATCCATCATCCCTTGTAGTTCATCTTTTGTCAATGTCTTCTTTTGTAATTCATTTATGTCTCTACGCATTTCTTCACCTTCATCAAGAGTCCAAGTAGGATTGTGACATCCCCAAAAATAAAGTATTTTTGAAATTTAAATTTGTTGGAAAATTATTTCATTTTTAGTAAATTCGAATTTGGAAAATTTTTGCCTTTTATGGCAATTCCGAATCTCAAATTTAATAATTGTAATTAATTATTATGACTGTTGGGCAGAGATCTGATTTGACACAACTGACTATTTGACTATGACACTTGTATGAAAACATAATATTTTATATTGATTGCAGGAGGACAAACGGAACAACCATGTTAAAATCAATTGACCATGACTCCATGAGTGGGGAACATATTGGAACTACCTCTGGGATGACTATTACAAGTGTAAAATCAGAGATTTGGCCATTGGCAGCCCTTGAAAATCAGGGATTTAGAAAGCTGTAAAAATTCCCAAGGGAGGGAAAAAGACCTAGGCAAAAGGACTTTATGGATAAATAGCATATGTGAGGAGGCAGGACGCTGCCAAGTATGTTGGGAAATGAGACTATTGATTTTTACTTGATGTTATGAACACTACAGAGTGAGTGTGAGGCAAGAGGAGTCTATTGAAATTGAAGGGCATTGCTGAGGAGGAGTCTTCCAAGTTCTCCCTCATGGATTCATGGTCAGGATAGGGGGTGAATCAGGCAAGTGTTTTTGGCTGCCTTATTCTACGGTTGGGAGGAACATGGTTGTTTCCTTTGTCTTCTCACAAACTGTTTCAGATATGTAAATCTTTTCCTTCTTTGTTTTGAATGATTTGTGTATCTGATATTATGCATCTAGTTATGCTAAGTTGAAATAATTTTCCATGAATGACATATGTTCGTGGTATGAAGTTTATAATCAAAGACTAGATTCTGGATTGGTTCCTCCTGAAATATAGAATACTAGGCAAAACTATCTATATACATTTGAACTTGAAAGAACGGATCCATCTACAGGATATGTTTAACTCTGTAATCGAAATTCTAGTTAGGATTATCTGTGTATAAATGTGCTTGAAAGGAACAGATATATTATAATCACATGTTTATTTCCGTGACTGAGATATTAAGCAGATCTAACTATGAATAATCGGAGTTGAGTAAGTATGTACATATATAAACGTTTAGGTGTATATCTGTAATTAAAATTCAGAAAAATTGTATCACTTAGTGGAGACTTCCTTTCTAGTATAACTTGGAATTGAAGAGAAATACGAGAAAACATGAATCTTATGGATCACATATGGATTTATATATTATACATATATATTTGGAAACTGTATAGGCATCACAACAAACTAGAAGTGGACTATCTACAACAGAAAAGGTTAATATGATATATGTTTGTTATTGTATTATATGAATTATATACTGATCAATTATATGTATCAACAACATGCAAACAAAATGCTAGATATGTAAAGATCAGCGAAATCAAAAGTTGAAGAAATCTATAACCCCTTTTTATATATTATATCATACGCTAGAATCAAAAGTATAGAATAAAACTATAAGATAACCCCTTTTTATATAAGATAATAAAACTATAGAATCCATTTACTTCAATGATGCAGAATGATTTACACGGGAAAACTTAAGTTATTAGATACGCATATAACCACATATGCGTACAAGAGTCTACACGTATAATAATCACAAGACCTACTTTAAATGAAAGCAGTTAATCAACAATTGACACAAGTAAATATTTCATTAAATTTGAATCACTGTATAGTCTACCTATGCCATGTTTTCACAATATAGATATATGTCTGGAATATCTCTACTCATAGACTAGCAATGAAAAACCCCAATAGAAGGAAGGAAATTATAACCAATATTTAACAAAAATTACTATACATCTAATGAATTGGGTATCAGTCTTATGCCAAGAATACCAAAGTAATAACCCAACATCACCAGGACTTCTCCAGATCTCTCAAAGAGTTCTCTTGTTAGAAACCAGAATACCTTTCTGAGCAGGACCAAATTTAATCCAGTGCCATATTCCACATAGACCTACAAAGGAAACGAAGCAAGCAAATTAGTCACGGGATAGAGGTCTTTTCAAAAATCGAATTTCATCAAACATACAAGATAATGATTGGGTATAAACTTTAATTTATCTTCAATTTTCCATAGGTAGGATTCAACTTTGTGTCGCATCTGCCGATAGAACGAAAGGAGAGGAGCGAACACGATCAAGCTAATGGGTACCCTTGCATCACATAGGGCCCCATCATTAGTTACAATATCCAGTACAAAGTGATGGGTTTTACAAGAAATGCGTTTTCATAAATGTACAAGAGTTCTCACACCGAATCGAGCAAACATTAAACAAAGGATGATTTTAATATAGTTATACAGAGGAACAGACGAGTCACGAAGAATATATTAAACATGAATTTCATCAGGAAATATAGTCCATACACTGATAATATGAGAATGTCTATTTTCTTTAAAACATGGGAACCTGTTTAAAGGAAAAGATAATTTAATTTAAACACAGAGTAAAATAGATACCCTTCTCCATATGGTCAAACTGAGGCTAAGGCCAAACAAAGCCCACAAAATCTCTATCTGTGGCAGGATATAGGAATTTCAAACCTGAGAGGTATTACCAATTTAGGATCTACAGAAGAAAGTTATGAACGGTTGTTCATTCTTCTCTATGGGGTTACAAGATTTTGATGAGGGCAGGGTATAGTCGAAAGAACTCATAGAGGTGGGTAGACAGAGCTAGGTTAAGGAAATGATTTTCAATCATTACACGGGGAATACCCAAGCACAACAGATATCATTGTCAAAGCCAACCATCTGACAGTTCACTAACATCGGTAAACTAAAATGAAATTACAGTATGGATTTCCCCTAACAAATAACTTCTTGGATGGAACCCTG
The DNA here is from genome assembly GCA_010110895.2 of Picea sitchensis. Taxonomy (NCBI): domain Eukaryota; kingdom Viridiplantae; phylum Streptophyta; class Pinopsida; order Pinales; family Pinaceae; genus Picea; species Picea sitchensis. The sequence continues at coordinate 89,530 of SNQJ01S0000220.1, read as the reverse complement.
AAGAGGTCTCGTAAGACTCAATATCAAATGATGATACAACAAAGTGAAGGAAAGTGGGAATGACAAGCATAAAGGCATACTACTTACGAACAACCCTTGGAGGTACCATGAAAACAAGAGAACAAAGTATCGAGCCCTTCGGGTAGGAGTGCGATAAGTAGAGCTACTTACCAGTAGCGAGGAAAAACCCAGAATGCCTCTTTCGAGTTTTAGTAATGAGAAAGTAAATTACTAACAGTCAAAATGTTACAATGATAGCATGAATCTTACCATGTGGTTGGGTAAAAGACAAAACCTCCATCAAATAAGTTCCCCAGTCATCCTTTCCCTTTGCCAAGATTACGGAGTCACAGAGCCAAATTCTCTGAGAACATTCTCGCTACAGAAGTGAAACTACTATAACCTAAAGAAAACATTACTGCATAGAATAAATGTTGCTCGTATGAAATAAGGGTCCGACCATGTGATGAAGGAAACTTGGCACATCCACAGTGGATGAACGGTTAGGTGATGGCCTCAAATTTCGCACACACCATGGCCATTAATGGCCTAGCCAGGGTTTAACTCTCGACTGACTTGTTCCTACCCTTTCAGTTAATTGGTTACGTGTTAAAGAAGTGTCTGTGCATTTAATGGAATTTTTAACCCTAACCAACACTAACTCCATTAATACAACTTTTAGTTGGAGTTTCATATGGAACAGGTGGAGTCAATGAATTGCTAGCATGGGTAGTTGGCCTCAGAATAATCGTTACATAAAAAATTAAACCGGGAAACCCTTATCCCAACCACATCCTTATTGGATTTATTTTCAAGAGACCTGTTATTAATTCAAATATGTCGCAGAGGGGTATAACCCGCCCCTTTACCTTTATCCTTAATACATGAGTTCTTTGATCAAGGGGTTTTCTTTTCAAGTTAATGTTACGCATAAGGCTTAGGGACATAAGTCCCAAATCCTTCATAGTAGTAAGCCAATTATATGGATATATAATTCTTATATAGATAAGAAAGTAAACATAATATGTAGGACTATAAGTGAGTTTTGGAATGCGGAGTATGCACATCTTGTAACATTGATTCAAAGGTTTAAGTTGGGTAGTAATTTTAGTCGACGTCAGCCAGGACTCTTTTACTCTTAATGAAGAACTCACCAAAGGGTGAATGCATAATTTTTTTTTTATTTTGACAGTTTTTGAGGTCTATTACATATGGTATCAGAGCAGAGTTTACAACAATGGGCCTTGAACAGGGCCACACTAGAGCTTTGACATATATATATATTTTTCTTACTTGTGCAAAACTAATAAAACTTCTTTGTACAAACAAAAAACGTTTTTTGTTTCGTGTTAATTATGGCAGCTCAGGATGATGCAGAAATTGGAATGGAAGGAAATCCAACACAGGGACCTCATGGAGATCCAAAAGAGAATAGTGACGGAAGATCTCCTATGGAAGTACTGGAAATAATGAGGAATCTTAATGTTGAGTTGCAAGTTTTCAAAGCAGAGAATGAGAAATTGAAGAAAGCACAGCAAGAACAACACGAGATAAATCAAGTCCTACTACGTATTATAGTGACCAAGAAAATCCCAAAGGATGATAACCATGATGAAGAGGTCAGCAAAAGGGCCTCCAAGAATTCTGGACCTGAAACAGAAAAAGGAGACAGTTTGTCTGAAGGTACACCTTTGGCTGAGGACAAAACTAAAATAGTCAGGAAAAGAAAACAAATAGACCACCTTGAAGGAGAATTTAAAAAGATTAAACCAACTACCTTTGATGGAGAATCTAGGACAGGAGAAGAAGTTGAGGCATGGTTGTTGGACATCAAAAAATACTTCCAGTTCTACAACTATTCCAATAATATGAAGGTCAGAATGGCCATCTACAATCTGAAAGGGAAGGCCAGCATTTGGTGGCAAGCCTTGAAATTGGCCAAGGGCCTAAAGGAGAAATAAATGGAATGGTCTGAATTTAAGAAGTATTTCAAGAAACAATACCTTTCTGAAAGCTATTATGAAAGGAAAATGAAAGAATTTTACGAGTTACGACTCAGACAGATGACAATGGAGGACCTCATAAATAAATTTCTGGAACTACTAAGATTCGTACTGTACATCCGGGAGGATAAGGTAAGAATCCAGCAGTTCTTAAGCTATTTACCACATTCCTAAAGGGACATAATTGAGTTTGATGACCCCACATCCTCGAGTGAAGTATTCAGAAAAGAACGAATGTGCTATGACCAGTATAAACAACAGGTAGAGTTTCCCAAAGCCTAGAAGGATAAGAAACAAAATTGAATGAACCAACAGAAGAAGGGATACCAGACAACTCCTTATCGGAATGCAGCAAAAGGTTTTCCGAGAAAGGACTTTCACTCCAATCATCTGAATACGAAAGGCAGTGGTAAATTGATAAACTTGGGAATGAAGAAGTTTGGGGACAGCTCCCGCAAGCCATTAAAGTGTTGGGAATGTGGAGAGACTCATCTAAGGAGGATCTTTCCATGTTTAAATTTAGTAAACAAAACTATTTTTCATAATTTGCAGGAAGCCTCGACGGTGGGAGACATGGGAAAAATCCTGCATCGAATAAATGCAACCATAGATGGTCAACAAGCTGACCACCAGTCCTCAGTGGTAGAGATCAAATGTAGAGTCAATAACTCTTGAATATCTATCTTAATTGATCCTAGAGCTATGTTAAGTTATATTACTCATGATGTAGTAGAATCAAACAAACTTAAAAAACTAAAGCACGCAAAATCATGGCTGGTACAACTAGAAATAGGAACTAAGAGGAAAGTAGTTGAATTTATTTCTGATTTTGAGTTCATCTTAGATGGTCAAAATATACGGACAAATCTGAACATCCTAGCACTAGGATCTTATGATATGATTATCGGGATGGATTGGTTGGAGAAGCATAAAGCAATACTAGATTGTTATACAATGTTACTTAACTACAAAGACGATTTTGGCACTACTGGAACAGCCCAAGGTATACCAAAACCTGTATCAGTTAGACAAGTTTCAATGATGCAACTCAAGAAATGTATGAGAAAGGGATGTCAAGTTTATGCCATCCAAGTAAAGAATCTGTTAGAGAAAGAAGATAAACCAAAGTTAGAAGAATTTGATGTCCTACGTGATTGTAGAGACATGTTTGCGGATGAGATACCAGAATTACCTACTAGAAGGGAAATAGATTTCTCCATAGACCTACTACCAGGTTCAGCCCCAATTTCAAAAGCACCTTACCGAATGAGTCTACCAAAACTGACATAATTAAAAGTACAATTACAGGAATTGTTGGACAAAGAGTATATCAGACCAAGTGTTTCACCATGGGGGGCACCAGTCCTCTTTGTGAAAAAGAAAGACTGTACTCTAAGATTATGTATCGATTATAGACAACTGAACAAAATGACTATTAAGAACAAATACCCCTTACCAAGGATAAATGATCTGTTCGACCAAGTAGGTGGGGCCAGGATCTTTTCAAAGTTGGATTTACTTTCCAGTTATCATCAAGTTAGGATAAAGGACGAGGACATAAACAAAACATCTTTTCGAACAAGATATGGACACTATGAATTTGTAGTCATACCTTTCGGGCTCACTAACGCACCAACCACATTTATGTGCCTGATGAATAGTATTTTCAGCCATTACTTAGACAAGTTCACAGTAGTATTTATCGACGATATCCTGGTCTATTCTAAAATGGATGAAGAGCATGAGGAACACTTATGTATAGTTTTGCAAATGTTGAGGAAACACAAACTGTATGCCAAGTTTGACAAGTGTGACTTTTATCAAAAGGAAATACAATATCCGGGACATGTAATTTTAGGAGAAGGCATTGTCATAGACCCGAAGAATATAAAATCCATTATGGAATGGCCAATACCTAAGGATGTAGCAGATATCCAGTCATTCATGGGAATCACTGGATATTATCACAGATTTATAGAAGGGTTTTCCAAGATAGCCTACCCTATCACGTCATTACAAAAGAAAGGGATCAAGTTTAACTGGTTAGAGAAGTGTCAAGACAGTTTTAACAAGCTGAAGGAATTATTGACAACTACACCCATATTGAAAGTAGCAGACCCAGATAAAGACTTCACTGTATGTGTTGATGCAAGTAAAGAAGGACTAGGTGGTGTCCTAACCCAGGAAGGACACGTTATTTTTTATGAGTCCCAGAAACTAAAAGAACATGAGTGAAATTATGTCACTCATGACTTAGAATTGGTAACGGTAATACATGCCTTAAAAATGTGGCGACACTACATAATGGGAAGAAGATTTCTACTATTGATGGATAATAGCGGCATGAAATATCCATTCAACCAACCAAATCTTAATGCAAGCCAAGCAAGATGACTAGCTTTCTTGAGCAAATTCAACTTCAAAGTCAGACATATCAAGGGTAAGGAAAATAAGGTAGCAGACGCCTTAAGCAGAAGAGTCCATGGGTTATTTCAGATAAATATCAACAGGGCAAAAAGTGATCTGGAACAAAGAATAAGAACAATAGGTATTAATGATGAAAATTACACCAAGGTAATGGTAGAATTACAAAACAGTACCACAAACTCAGATAAACCAGAACTAAGTATTGACAAGAAGGGACTATTACAATTTAAAAACAGACTCTACATACCAAATTCAACAGAGCTAAAATTAATAGTCTTGGACGAAGTGCATAAGAAACCATATTCGGGCCATCCAGGATACCAGAAAACAATAAAAACACTTAGAAAACTATTTTACTAGCCTAATATGAAGGGCAAAACAACAGAATACTTGGCTAGGTGCCAAGACTGTCAACAGCTTAAGGCCGAGCACCAGCATCCAGTCAACCTATTACATCCATTACCAATACCAGAACATGATGCTGACGCCCTCAACCTGTAGGTCGAAAGGTCCACGTCAACGCATGATCTTTCCTTTCACACGGCCCGAAGAAATCTAATCAGTTCTTCTATTTCCCTATCGGGAAATCTGCACCCACAACAACCTTTCACGGGATCCCCTCTTTACACTTGGGAGATCAGACTTCACGAGTTCGTGAGGTTAGTGGTCGAGCGTTGGACTCTCGAATCCCCGACTCCTGAAATAGTCAACGCTGACCCTTTCCTTTCCCCTTTCGGGATTTTCCCTATCTCGATTTTGGCACTCGCGATGTCGAACAACTTATCTCACCGACTCCCGATTCTCGATTTGCCGAAACTCTGATACACGCACGAGTCTGACTTTTCAATGCCACCTCACTTCTGTCGGGATTTCAGAATTCACAATATCACGAATCCTAATGCAACAAGTTCAGGACTTTACTCCATGAATCTCTGAAACAACGTGCCACCTGTCCACTTCACTTACTCCTCTGTGGCCCCACAAAATCCCTTTAGCTTTCGGGATATCGCATATCGGAATATCGTGATTCCTGCTGAAATGTTTATGGAATTTCAACCCAAGAAACCTCGATATGGAATTTCCCAAGGAAATCCGATGGTCCTTGTGGCTCAGATCTATGGTCCTTCCCTCCTAAGATTTGAACCTTTAGAGAATACTTCGTCGTATCTCCCCTGTTCTTCCACGAGATCTAACGGCTCACGAGACTTCGCGAATTCTCCTCACAAAATTTCGACTGTCCGTCCTTCCTAATGATTTGTGAAAAATGAACCAAGTATTCCTCCGTGAAAACTTGTTCACCTGCATGCAAACCTACGACGCCTTCTTAGTTCTTTCCGGTACAACTTCTCTGCACTGTCCTTCAATAGTTTCGAAGGCCTTATGCTTCTTGAGATTTTCCATGACTTTGCGTCTTCTGGAAAACCCTTTTGCTCACACCCTTTTTGGCAACCTTCAAACACCTCCAAGTGTTTGAAATCCTTTGAATCTGTTCACACCTACAACAACAGTCTCTCAATACTTCACTCAGGTTCGCAACCCTGAGGTTTCACTCGACCTACGCACTCCTTGCACGGCTCCTATTCCTAACTACACTTCTGAACGAGAACAAAAGCTACCCTATCTGAACCCTTTGTCAACGCACTCCTTGCAGACTATTCGACTGCACTCCTTACAGGAATCTTTGTTCAGATAGAGAAACAATTGAAACTCATTCCTTCTTCCTTTCAGACTTCAAACTCAAACATGAAATCATATACACAACATATAAAGAAAATGTATAATAGGAAGAAAACATTCATGAGCATATCATTCAACATCGATGCACAGAGAACAAACACAAAACCATGAATTTGAATCAACCTCTTTCTATTAATCCAAATATATGTACATGGGTGTTCTTACACAGCTCTCTGCGTACTCTTATTCAACAATGCTACTTCTCCTTTTTTTTTCTTTTATGTTACAATACACAATGAGGGTGTCTATATCCCGTTTCCCTCTTACGCTCTAAAATTGTCTAATCCAGAATTGAATTATATCTACTTTTCATTAACTACTTTAAATGCCTTCTACCTACTAAGGAAAAGAGCAAATTGCTCAAGGTCCGTTACATTATACAAGTGCGCCTCTTCCTAATGGCTTCATTTAAGATTGTGCATCAACTTCAAGGTGATTTCAAAATTCGCGATGGCGCTTGCCCAACTGTCCGATTGTCTCCATGCTAGCTCGCTTGATGTTGGTGATGCTCCTACATCATACTCCCTCACTTGAAACTTTTCATGGGCTCCTATCCATGAGCTCGTGCACGGTCTGTCCATGCTTTTGTATCTCCGCTTTGTTCTCCCAACTGGCATCTTCAACTGGATGGCTCTTCCATTTGACCAAATATTTAAAGTATTCTTTCCGCCTGGTCTTCTTACTCACTCTTTTATCCAGTATGCACTCAATCTTTAGCTTATCTGCAACTGGCATCTGCTTCCACCATTGGATCACTGGCTTCTCATTTCCAGTTCCTGTTTCCTCATCTTTATGTGGGTACAAATTTGAGATATTGAATATCAGAGAAATTCCGATCCCATCGGGTAATTCAATCTCATAAGAATTCATCCCAAATTTCCTCAAGACCCTACACGGTCCGATTTTCTTCATCTTCAACTTATTATATGTTCCTCTTGGGAATGTTTCTTTTCGCAAATGTGCCAGAATCAAGTCACCAAACTCAAACTGAAGTTGTCTCTTATGCATATCGGCTCTACGCTTGTATTCCTGGCTTGAATTCTGCAATCTCTCCTTCACCTGGCTGTGAAGTTCCTTCATCGCCTCTGCGAATTCTTCTGCACTAGCGCTCCTAGTTGCATTTTGTTCTGAATCCCTCAATTTAGAAATTCCCCTCAACTGCACGCCATAGACAACTTGAAATGGACTCTGCCCTATGCTCCTGTTAACTGAGTCGTTATAAGAAAATTATGCCTGTGGTAATATGTTGTCCCACTAGCTGTGGTGTTCTGTCACCAAGCTTCTCAGCAAGTCTCCCAGACTTCTGTTCACCACTTCTGTCTGTCCATTCGTCTGAGGATGATAAGCTAAACTAAATGACAAGTTAGTTCCCAGCTTGTTCGATAAGGTCCTCCAAAAATTCCCTATGAATTTAGTGTCCCGATATGGAACTATACTTCTTGGTAATCCATGAAGTCGAATGACTTCTTTGAAAAATAGATTTGCAATGTGAGTTGCGTCACTGGTCTTCTGACATGGAATGAAGTGTTCCATATTGGAAAATCTATCCACCACCACAAAGATTGAGTCAAATCCTCTTTGTGTTCTTGGAAACCCCAATATAAAATCCATGCTGATTTCATCCCACGACCTCTCAGGTATGGGCAATGGTTGATAAAATCCTGCATTATGCTTCCTTCCCTTTGAATGCTGGCAAATCCTGCATCTATCCATGAATTTCTTGACATCTTCTCACATTCCTAGCCAAATATATGACTCTTTTAGCTTTGTGAATGTCTTGTTGTGACCAAAATGCCCTGCCAATCCTCCACTATGTTTCTCCTTCAGCAGATTCTCCCTCATGGAGCATTTCAGAATACACAGTTGATTACCTCTAAACAATAATCCTTCCTAGATCATGTACTCTACCCATTGGCTTCTATCCTTGAGAATTCGTCCACTACTATGTCAACGAACTCTTCCATATTGTGCGGTGGCAACGAACAAGGTAATTCGTCGACTACTATGTCAACGAACTCTTCCAGCAGTTCCTAAACTTCTTCTGGTAAATCATCCACCCTTGTGTTGGTCAAAACAATTATAGGCTTTCTGACCAAAATGAACTGTAGTTCTTCCTTCTTCTTAACCTCAGTAAGAAGTTCCTTCCCACTCATGAGAAGTACAGTGTTGCTTAATTCCGATTTCACCTCCTTATCCTTAATTGGAAGCAAAATGTGAGTCCTCCCATTTTTCTCTAGGGTGTATGTGTTCATTCTCCCATCATGAATCACATTCCTGTCATATTGCCATGTTCTACCCAGTAATAGATGACAAACATCCATAGGAATGACATCACACAATATCTTATCATTATATCCTCCTATCTTAAACTCAACTAAACATTGTTCAGTGACAGTTACCTGATGTCCTTTATGTAGCCACGAAACTCTGTATGGGCTTGGATGATCAGTCATCTCTAGTTGCAGCTTTTCTACCATCTCTGTAGAAACGAGATTATCCATGCTACCACTGTCTACAATAACCTTGCATACCTTGTCCTTGGTCTTGCAAGCAGTCCTGAAAATTCTGGTCCTTTGGAATGAACTCTCCACCTCCTTCTCTGGTGTCAAAATGACTTTTCGCATCATCAACGATCTTCCGCCTTCAACGTCTTCTGCCTCAACATCCCGCCTCTGTGCCTTGGCGATGTGAGCTTCTCCTCCTTCTTTATTTTTGTCTGGACACTCATAAGACTTGTGCCCATTCTTCTCACATGTGAAGCAGGTTATTACTCCACCTCTTCCCCTTCCTCTACCTATAGTACGAGGAAAAGTGTTATTGTCAGCATAATCTCCTCTCTTCTTAGTATGTTTCCCTCGCTGTGAGGTTCCTCCTCTCCCAGTTCGAGTCTGAGGTTTCTTCCAGTCCTCCTTGGGCTTCTGATATTTGTCCTGGGCAACTGATTTGCCTCTGGGATGACTTCTGCCTCGGCCTCTCTAACTCTGCTTTCGGCTCAGCTTCTCTTCTTCTTTCAGAGCCATCTGATAAGCATCTTCCACCGTTCGGATGGTTACCATGCTCATCTCATCCTGGATATCGTATCTCAGGCCATTCATGTATCTGGAAACTTTTTCATCATCACTCTCTCGATGACCTGCCCTGATGTTCAGTTTGTAGAATTCCTCAGTGTATTCTTTCACTGACATCAGCTTCTGTCTCAGGTTCTGCATCCTCCTAAACAGAGTAATTTGATAATCTCTGGGGATGAATTTCGCCTTCATCCTCATGATCATTCTGTCCCAACTCTTGATCTTTTGCTTGCCCTTGCAGCGTCTGTCAGCTTGTAGTTCATCCTACCACAATGCTGCATGTCCCTTCAATCTTTTGACATCATGCTTGACTTTCTTGTCCTCTTCGACATCTTCATAGTCGAAGTATGTGTCTAGAGCCTTAATCTAGTCTAGAAGCTCCTCTGCATCCACGTTTCCTTCATAAAATGGAATGTCCATCTTTTCCCTTGCACCCATCCTTGCAATAGCTCTGATCAAACGTTCGTTTGATGCATCTTTGGCTGCAACTTCTTCTTCATGTTCAGCCTCAATTTCACTTTCGGAATCACTAAGATCCCCCGCATTGACTATGCATCTTTGCGCTGTCTCCATGTCTTCAGGTCTAGCTTGTAGATCACACATCTCTCTCTCCATAGCTAGATCAGTCATCTACCTACCCCTTATTCTCGGCATTTCCCTGTCCTCTGGTGGATCGGGCGTTGGCATGTCCCTTCTCCTTGGTGGCATGGTGAATTCTCTTTTCTCTACTACAGAAAGAAAAGAACATTTATGTGCTCTGATACCAGATGATGCCGATGCCCTCAACCCATAGGTCAAAAGGTCCATGTCGACGCAGGATATTTCCTTTCACATGGCCCAAAGAACTCTAATCGGTTCTTCTATTTCCCTATCAGATAAATCTGCACCCACAACAACCTCTCACGGGATCCCCTCTTTACACTTGGGAGATCGGACTTCGCGACTTCACGAGGTCATTGGTCGAGCGTTGGACTCTCGAATCCCCGACTCCCGAAATAGTCAACACTAAGCCTTTCCTTTCCCCTTTAGGGATTTTCCCTATCACGATTTCGACACTCGCAATGTCGAACAACTTATCTCACCAACTCCCAATTCCTGATTTGTCGAAACTCCGATACACGCGCGAGTTTAACTTTTCAATGCCACCTCACTCCTGTCGGGATTTCAGAATTCGCAATATCATGAATCCTAATGTAATGAGTTCGGAACTTTACTCCATGAATCTCTGAAATGACGTGCCACCTGTCCACTTCACTGACTCCTCCATGGCCCCACAAAATCCCTTTAGCTTTCGAGATATCGCATATCGGAATATCGCGATTCCTGTTGAAATGTTTACGAAATTTCAACCCATGAAACCCCGATATGGAATTTCCTGAGGAAATCCAATGGTTCTTGTGGCTCGGATCTATGGTCCTTCCCTCTTGAGATTTGAACCTTTAGAGAATACTTTGTCGTATCTCCCCTGTTCTTCTGCGAGATCTAACAGCTCACGGGACTTCGTGAATTCTCCTCAGAGAATTCCTACCGTATGTCCTTCCTGATGATTTCTGCAAAATGAACCAAGTATTCCTCCGTGAAAACTTGTTCACTCGCATGCAAACCTGCAACGCCTTATTAGTTCTTCCCGGTACAACTTCTTTGCACTGTCCTTCAATAGTTTCGAAGGCCTTATCCTTCTTGAGATTTTCCATGACTCTGCATCTTCTAGAAAACCCTTTTGCTCGCACCCTTTTCGACAACCTTCAAACACCTCCAAGTGTTTGAAATCCTTTGACTCTACACACACCTGCAGTAGCAGTCTCTCAATACTTTGCTTAGGTTCGCAACCCTGAGGTTTCACTCGGCCTGCGCACTCCTTGCATGACTCTTGTTCCTAACTGCACTTCTGAACAAGAAACCCTTTGTCAACGCACTCCTTGTGGACTATTCAACTGCACTCCTTTGCAGGAATCTTTGTTCAGATAGAGAAACAATTGAAACTCATTCCTTCTTCCTTTCAGACTTCAAACTCAAACATGAAATCATATACACATCATATAAAGAAAATGTATAACAGGAAGCAAACATTCATGAGCATATCATTCAACATCGATGCACAGAGAACAAACACAAAACCATGAATTTGAATCAACCTCTTTCTATTAATCCAAATATCTATACAGGGGTGTTCTTACACAGCTCTCTGTGTGCTCTTCTTCAACAATGCTACTTCTCCTTTTTTTTATTTTTTATGTTACAATACTTAATGAGGGTGTCTATATCCCATTTCCCTCTTATGCTCTAAAACTTTCTAATCCAGAATTGAATCCTATCTACTTTTCATTAACTACTTTAAATGCCTTCTACCTACTAAGGATGAGAGAAAATTGCTCAAGGTCCGTTACATTATACAAGTGCGCCTCTTCTTAATGGCTTCATTTAAGATTGCGCATCAACTTCAAGGTGATTTCAAAATTCGCGCTAGTGCTTGCCCAGCTGTCCGATTGTCTCCGTGCTGGCTCGCTTGATGTTGGCGATGCTCCTACATCAGAATGGAAATGGGAGACCATATCGCTGGACTTTATAACAAGTTTGCCTAAAACTCGGAAACATAATGATTCTATCATGGTTGTAATCGATAAACTCAGTAAGTTTGCACACTTTATCCCTATAAAGTCTACTTTTAAAGCTATAAACATTGCTGAAATATTCATGAAATAAATTTTTAGACTGCATGGTATTCCTAAAATGGTGATTTCAGATAGAGACGTAAAATTCTCATCCGCTTTTTGGAAGGAATTGTTTGCAGGGATAAATACTAATTTGAATTTCAGTACGAGTTATCACCCACAAATGGATGGACAGACCGAGAGGACAAACCAAATCATGGAGGATATCCTTCACATGTACGTAAGAACAAAACCAAACAAGTGGGGAGACTATCTACACTTGGTAGAATTTGCATATAACAATGGGCACCAAACTTTGGCGAAGCTAAGCCATTTCGAGGTACTATACGGTAGAAAGTGTACGACTAGAAATTAGCTGGGATAACCCGACTGACAGACTCATGGTTGGACCAGAGATGCTCCAAGAAATGGAGAACATGGTAAGGAAGGTACAACAGAACTTGAAAAAAGCATAGGATAGGCAAAAGAGCTATGTAGATTAGAAAAGAAGACACTTGGAATTTCAAGTGGGAGACCACGTTTATTTGAAGGTCAAAGCCCAAAAAAGTTCATTGAAGTTAGGGAACTGTGCCAAGCTGGCACCCAGGTTCTGTGGGCCCTTTGAGATATTAAATTGAATTCGACTTGTAGCATACCAACTTGCACTCCCAGCTAATCTAAGAATTCATAATGTATTTCATGTTTCTTTGTTGAAGAAGTATGTCCATGACCCTACTCATATGATTGATTGGAACTTGGTGCAGGTGGAACCCGAAGGCGAGTTCCAGGTGGAACCCTTGTGTATTCTGGACCAGAGAGAAATAGCACTTCGGAACAGAGCCGTCGCTTAGGTAAAGGTGCAATGGAAGCACTTTACTCCTGAGGAGGCCACTTGGGAGTTGGAGGAAGATCTGCAGAAATCCCATCCAATCCTATTCCAAGAGAAGAACAAACACTGAGGAGAGTGTTTTATTGAAAGGGGAAAGGATGTGACATCCCCAAAAATAAGGTATTTTTGAAATTTAAATTTGTTGGAAAATTATTCCATTTTTAGTAAATTCGAATTTGGAAAAATTTTGCGTTTTATGGAAATTTTGAATTTTGAATTTAATAATTGTAATTAATTATTATGATTGTTGGGCAGAGATCTGATTTGACCCAACTAGCTATTTGACTATGACAATTGTATCAAAACAAAATATTTTATATTGATTACAGAAGGACAAATGGAACAACCATGTTAAAATCAGTTGACCATGAATCCATGAGTGGGGAACCTATTGGAACTACCTATGGTCTGATTATTACAAGTGGCAAATCAGATATTTGGCCATTGGTAGCCCCTGAAAATCAAGGATTTAGAAAGCTGCGAAAATTCCCAAGGGAGGGAAAAAGGCCTAGGAAAAAGGAATTTATGGATAAATAGCATATGTGAGGAGGCAAGATGCTGCCAAGTATGTTGGGAAAGGAGACTATTGATTTTTCCTTGCTGTTATGAACACTATTGAGTGAGTGTGAGGCAAGATGAATCTGTTGAAATTGAAGGACATTGTTGAGGAGGAGTCTTCCAAGTTCGTCCTCATGGATTCATGGTCAAGCTAGGGGGTGAATCGGGCAAGTGTTTTTGGCTACCTTATTCTATGGTTGGGAGGAACGTGGTTGTTTCCTTTGTCTTCCCATGAACTGGTTCAGATATGTAAATCTTTTCTTGCTTTGTTTTGAGTGATTTGTGTATATGATATTATGCATCTAGTTGTGCTAAGATGAAATAATTTTCCATGGATGACATTTGTTCGTGGTATGAAGTTTATAATCAAAGAATAGATTATGGATTGGTTCCTCCTGAAAACTAGAATAGTAGGCAAAACTATCTATATACATTTGAACTTGAAAGAACGGATCCATCTACAGGATATGTTTAACTCTGTAATCGAAATTCTAGTTAGGATTATCTGTGTATAAATGTTCTTGAAAGGAACAGATCTATTATAGGCACATGTCTATTTCTGTGACTGAGATATTAAGCATATCTAACTATGAATAATCGGAGTTGAGTAAGTATGTACATATATAAACGTTTAGGTGTATCTCTGTAATTAAAATTTAGAAAAATCGTATCACTTAGCAGAGACTTCCTTTCTAGTATAACTTAGAATTGAAGAGAAATATGAGACAACACGAATCTTATGGATCACATATGGATTTATATATTATACATATATATTTGGAAACTGTGTAGGCATCACAACAAACTGGAAGTGGACTATCTACACCATAAAAGGTTAATATGATATATGTTTGTTATTGTATTATATGAATTATATACTGATCAATAGTATGTATCAACAACATGCAAATGAAATGCTAGATATGTAAAGATCAGTGAAATCGAAAGTTGAAGAAATCTAGAACCCCTTTTTATATATTATATCAGACGCTAGAATCAAAATTATAATCCTGGGAATTTACATCTATCATGAGATCTTATGCATTTCAATATTCCAAATTCTATAGTGGAATTTCAATTAGTATAAACCTTAAAAGAAATCTGGAAAGAACAAATTCCTTTGGAGTGATTTACCTTTTCAACATTCAAAATCTGTGGAGGAATATAAATTGGCGCAACCCTTAAAGATATCGGGAAACGAATCTCAGGAGTATTAGATTCATTTATAGCAGTGTAGTCTCATAGTCATGGGTCAAATAACAAAACTATAGAATCCATTGACTTCAACGACGCAAAATGATTTACACTAGAAAACTTAAGATATTAGATACGCATATAACCACATATGTGTACAAGAGTCTACATGTATAATAATCACAAGACCTAGTTTAAATGAAAGCAGTTAATCAACAATTGAAACAAGTAAAGATTTCATTAAATTCGAATCACTGTATAGTCTACCTCTGCCATGTTTTCACAATATAGATATATGTCTGGAATATCTCTACTCATAGACTAGCAACGAAAAACCCCAATAGAAGGAAGGAAATTATAACCCGTATTTAACAAAAAGTATTCTACATCTAATGAATTGGGTATCAGTCTTATGCCAAGAATGCCAGAGTAATAAACCAACATCACCAGGACTTCTCCAGATCTCTCAAAGAGTTCTCTTGTTAGAAACCATAATACCTTTCTAAGCAGGACTGAATTTAATCCAACGCCATATTCCACATAGACCTACAAAGGAAATGAAGCATTCAAATTAGTCATGGGATAGAGGTCTTTTCAAAACTCGAATTTCATCAAACATACAAGATAATGATTGGGTATAAACTTTTACTTATCTTCGATTTTCCATAGGTAGGCTTCCACTCTGTGTCGCATCCGCCGATAGACCGAAAGGGGATTAGTGAACGCGATCAAGATGATGGGCACCCTCGCATCACACAGGCCCCCATCATTAGTTACAATATCCATTACAAAGAGATGGGTTTTACAAGAAATGTGTTTTCATAAATGTACAGGAGTTCCGACACCGAATTGAGAAAACATTAAACAAAAGACGATTTTAATATAGTTATACAGAGGAACAGACGAGTCACAGAGAATATATTAAACATGAATTTTGTAAGGAAATATAGTCCATACAATGATAATATGAGAACTTCTATTTTCTTTAAAGCACAGGAACCTGTTTAAAGGAAAATAAAATTTAATTTAAACACAGAGTAAAACAGATACCCTTCTCCATATGGTTAAACCATAGTCAAGGCAAAAAAAAGCCCAAAAAATCTTTATTTGTGGCAGGATATAGGAATTCCGAACCCGAGAGGTATCACTAATTCAAGATCTAGAGACAAAATTTATGAATGGTTATTCATTCTTCTCTATGGGGTTACGGGATTTTGATGAGGGCAGGGTACAGTCGAAAGAACTCATAGAGGTGGGTAGACAGAGCTAGGTTAAGGAAATGATATTCAATCATTACACAAGGAATACCCAAGCACGACATATATCATTCCCAAAGCCGACCATCTAACAGTTCACTAACATCGGTAAACTAAAATGCAATTACAGTATGGCTTTCCCCTAACAAATAACTTCTTGGATGGAACCCTGAAGAGGTCTCGTAAGACTCAGTATCAAATGATGATACAACACAGTGAAGGAAAGTGGGAATGACAAGCATAAAGGCATACTACTTACGAAAAACCCTTGGAGGTACCAAGAAAACAAGAGAACTAAGTATCGAGCTCTTCGGGTCGGAGTGCGATAAGTAGAGCTACTTACCAGTAGCGAGGAAAAACCCAGAATGCCTCTTTCGAGTTTTATTAATGAGAAAGTAAGTTACTAACAGTCAAAATTTTACAGTGATATCGTGAATCTTACCAGGCGGTTGGGTAAAATATATCACCTCCATCAAAGAAGTTCCCTAGTCATCCTTTCCCTTCACCAAGATTACGGAGTCACAGAGCCAAATTCTCTAAGAACCTTCTCGTTACGGAAGTGAAACTGCTATAAACTAAAGAAAACCTTACAACATAGAATAAATGTTGTTGGTATGAAAGAAGGGTTAGGCCATGTGATGAAGGAAACTTGGCGCATCCACAGTGGATGAAGGGTCAGGTGATGGCCTCAAATTTTTCACACACTATGGCCATTAATGGCCTGGCCAGGGTTTAACTCTCGACTGACTTGTTCCTACCCTTTCAATTAATGGGTTACGGATTAAAGAAGTGCCTGTGCCTTTAATGGAAGTTTTAACCCTAACCAACACTAACTCTGTTAATACAACTTTTAGTTGGAGTTTCATAGGGAACAGGTGGAGTCAACGAACATCTAGCACGGGCAGTTGGCTTCAGAATAATCGTTACATCAAAAATTAAACCGGCAAGCACTTACCCCAACCACATCCTTATCGGATTTGTTTTCAAGAGACCTGTTATTATTTCAAATATGTCACAGAGGGGTATAACCTGCCCCTTTACCTTTATCCTTAATACATGAGTTCTTATATCAAGGGGTTTTCTTTTCAAGTTAATGTTACACATAAGGCTTAGGGACATAAGTCCCAAATCCTTCATAGTGGTAAGCCAATTATATGGATATATAATGTAATGTCCCTTTCCAAATAGGAGCTCCAGAGAGGAGGCTTAATGGTCTAAACTGCCCTGTTAGACTATAGCCAATGCCAAAGAGGGGTAAACAGGGTTACTAGAGGTCACTCTAGTCACAGGTGTTATATTCGGAAAGTGACATTGAGCTAAAAAGGGTTAAAAGTTCTTTTAAGTCATTATGAGCTAAAAATGGAAGTCAACAATGAATTACGGTTTCAACATGATTTAGGGTTTTGGAAGTCAACAATGAATTAGGGTTTCAGCATGATTTAGGGTTTTGGAAAGCTATAAAGGAAGGGTCAACGACCTAATTCATTATCATGCAGATTATGACTTGTCATTGAGGAGAAGAGGTGCATCTCATGAGAGATATTTCAGTGTATTCCAGGAGGAAGACACCAGTTGGCTGATTTCGGTGTTGAAAGACACACCCTAGTCACTGGGAAGATCATCCAGGTCTTCCATCATTATTCATTGATTCCGTAGTGCTCCCATATTTTGGGTATTATATTTTAGTTGCTTATTTGTATTCCGGCTAAGATCCTTTTGTCTTTTGATCTAGCCAAGTGTTTTTATTTTATTTAGCCACAGTTGCTTACTTGTATTCCAGCTAAGATTCTTTGTCTATTGATCTAGTCGAGTATTGCCAGTTTATTCAGCCGCATTCAACCATTTTGTAATCCACAGAGATATCATAATACAAACTTTGCAGTCCTTTGTCGTGTTTATTATTTGTATGATCATTTATATGTTGTAAACCTTTGATCCTACACACCCATTAGTAGTGTTTCCTAGACTAAACAAGTCAGGAACATTATAGTGGTATCAGAGCTTTAGTCCTGCCAGCTTGTGACTAAAGACAATGAGTGTAGCAGAAGACCCAGAGGGCTGTGAACACGTAGGTGATGAATATGCCACTTATAATAGGGATTAGGAAAGAAGGCATAGGCCTGATTTTCCCCCTTTTCATCCTAGCTTAGAGGAAGAGGAAGAGGCACATAGAGAAGCAGAGAGAAGGGTAGAGCATGACGTTGAGCGCGAGGCAAAGAGGATACTAGGAGACAGATATGAGCGACTAGAGGGCAGTGGAAAGGCCCCCGTAGATCCAGAGGCAACTTTCATGCAGGTTATCAATGGTATGTTATCTAGTCAATGGAACATGTCTCTATCTTTGGCACAAGTGGTTGATAGATTGGTTAGAGTGGGAACCCCAGATACACAAGTTCGGCATGCAGCATAGGGGAAATTGGGAGCATGCTGTATACCCCAGTCACCCTCTCACATATACACCTCTGTGAGTAGGATTCAAAACCCTTGTTTCCCTGTTTCCAGAGGGCACCCTCGGTAGCAGCAGCACCACCAATAGCACAGAGGCCACCCACTCATGTCGACGAAATTGCAGAGTATAGGAGGGAGTACATAGCATTGGGTCTTGAATTCAATCAGGACATGACCTTAGTCGAGTACTGTGGACTCAAACTCAGGAACCACCCCAAAGAGCCACAGAGGGGAGGAACACAACAACAACATGGGCATAACCTCGATTTCATCTGAAAAGTTTGGAAACTCACCATCCCTTCTTTCTATGGATCATCCAAATACATCGCCAAAGCTTGGGCACAGAAGCTAGACACATATTACAAGCTCAACCAGATGACCGAGACAGAGGCCATCGGTTTCACGACCTTGCACTTGGAGGGTGAGGCACATGAGTGGCGGTATCATGGACTGGTGACATTGGGTCACAGTCGCATCACCTCCTATAGGGAGTTTACAGATAGGCTCATGGATAGGTTTGACAGGAAGGATCCCGAGATACACTTCAGGGATCTAGCCCAGTTGCGACAAACTAGCACAACAGAGGCATTCATCAAAGAGTTTCAGTGGGTAGCCGTGGTAGTGACAGATATATCAGAGCCCAGGCTGATCATGCTATTCACAGAAGGACTCACAAAGCCTTTGAGAGGATGGGTGAAGGCATACAGGCTTCCCACTTTGCAGGATGCCATCCTTCGCACTTGAGATCTGGCAGACTCAGTGCCAAATACTAAAAATTTCTCCAAACCATTTTTGCCCTGGAGGGATCAGGATAGGAAGCCATTCCAAAGAGAATGGAAGGGCAAGGAGAAGTTGGATGATGAGACTAGGTGAGAACTTATGAGGAAGAAGCTTTTCTTCAGCTGCTTAGATCCTTGGGTCCCAGGCCATAGGTGCATGGGAAAAGGAGAGATTCATTATATTGAGGTAGCAACAGACAACGTGGATAGTGAGGAGGAGGAGCAGGATAGTGGATCCACTAGTTCATAGGAGGAGTCAGATCCAGTAGAGGAGCACCAACACCAGTAGGAGCCCATCTTCCAGTTGTCCCACAACTGCCAGAACAGGATAACAGGAGGAAACCGGCAAAGGGAGGTGTCATAGCGACCCTTTCTGGTGTTCTCAGGTATGATACCCTCCGTATCAGAGAGATTATTCAGGGGCAATGGGAAATTTCCCTGATATATGGTGGGGCCACCCACAACTTCATCGACACTTCACTAGTATCGAGATGGGCATTTCAGACAGAGGATTTTGAGGGGTTTGATGTTGCGGTAGCAGATGGCCACATCATGGAGTGTCTAGACATAGTTTCAAACTTAGAGATGAAGTTAGGCAACTACACAATGAGAGACACATTTTATGTGGTTGACCTATCGGACATAGATGTGGTGTTAGGAGTTCAGTGGATGATTACCTTGGGAAAAATCACTACGAACTACCAAACCTTGGAAATGGGATTCAAAGATCAGGATGGGAAGAAGGTTGTTCTAAGAGGTATGTCGACATGAGCACCTAGGACAGTTTCAGCCAAGAGGATGGAGAGAATATTTAGACATGCAGAGGTATCAAATGTCATAGAATGCTTGATCACTACTTAGAAGGATTCAGAAAGTAGACAACAATACCATACAAATATCAAGAATTTATTGGGACGACATCAACAAGTCTTTGAGGCAATTCCACCAAGGAGACCACCTAACAGGGGGTTTGAGCACACCATTGAGTTGGAGGAGGGGGACAAACCTATGATCACACCCCCCTATCATCATCTTAGGAGGTTCAAGGATGAGATAGAGAAGGAAATCAAGGAATTGTTGGCGATGGGACACAACAGACCGAGCAACAACCCATTTTCTTCTTCAATTGTCTTAGTTCTAAAGAAGGATGGCACCATGAGGATGTGCATTTATTACCGAGCCTTGAACAAGAAAACCATCAAGAACCGATACCTTATCCCACGCATTGACGAGTTGATGGATGAACTGCATGGGGCATTTTTCTTCTTAAAAATTGATCCATGCTATGGATATCATCAAATCAACATATGAGAGCAGGACATAGAGAAGACGACATTTTGATGTCATTTTGGACACTTCGAGTTCCTAGTTATGCCATTTGGGCTAACCAATGCACCCGCTACATTCCAGTCTTGCATGAACCATATATTCAGGGATCAGTTAAGGAAATTAGTCTTGGTTTTCTTTGATGACATCTTGATCTATAGCCATTCATGGCAAGAGTATATGAGGCACATGGATGAGCTATTGAGCATCATGGAGGCACAGTCATTATATGCCAAAGAGTGCAAGTGCGAGTTTGGTATGACAGAGCTTCTTTAATTAGGCCACATCATTAGTGCACATGGGTTACAAGTGCACCAATATAATATCAGGGCCATTCTGGATTGGTCGATGCCCAAGAACGTGACAAAATTGAGGAGCTTCTTCAGGCTATGCAACTATTACATGCAGTTCGTCCAGGGTTTTTCTCAGCTTGGAGCACCACTGACAGATCTTACCAAGCATGGGGCCTTCATATGGACTGAGAAATCACAGGAAGCCTTTGATCACAAGAAGGAAGTCATGGGCACTTGTCCAGTGTTAGCACTACCAGACTTCACCTTGCCATTTGTACTAGAGTGTGACACATCCCGCAAAGGGATCGGTGTAGTTTTTATGCAAGGAGGAAACCCCATTGTATTCAAGAGATGAAAGCTTAGTCAACCTGAGAGGTTGAACTCCATTTATGACAAGGAAATGTTGGCAATCATGCATGCCTTGACCAAGTTCAGAGAATATTTGGTGGGCAACAAATTCATGGTCAAGACCAATCACAACAGTTTGAAGTATTTCCTTGAGTAGAAGGACCTCAGTGAGCGCCAATAGAAATGGGTGATGAAGGTACAGGCATTCGACATTGACATAGAGTATGTCAAGGGGAAGAAGAACATTTTTTCCGATGCACTATCGAGGAGACCTGTGACATGTTCTTTGATGGACATTTCAGCAGATTGGAAATCCCACTTGTTAGTGGAATATTCCAAGAACAAGTTCGCTTGTGAGGTGATGGATGGGCAGATACAAGATGACCGGTATAGGGTCATTGATGATGTCATATTTTACAAGGATAGAGTCTACTTGGTGCCAGATTCATGGATTAAAAAGAAGATCCTTACCGCAGTTCATGATTCACCTCTAGTAGGCCATCAAGGGTTCTTCAAAACTTGCAGACAGATCAGAGAGAGGTTCTCATGGAAGGGCCTCAAACAAGATGTTATGAGACACGTTAGTGAGTGTATGACTTGCTAGCAGAACAAGTCAGAGCATTCTCTTCTAGCAGGGCTACTTCATCCACTCCCCATTCTAGAGCAGAAATGGGAGAGTATATCTATGGACTTCATCACAGGTTTACCCAAGGTCCAGGGTAAGGACTGTATCCATGTAGTGGTCAACAGATTGACCAAGTTTTCTCACTTCTACACCATACCAATAGAGTACAACACAGTTCAGGTAGCCTAGCTTTTCTTCATGCAGGTCTTCAGACTTCATAGGTTTCCGAAGAACATTGTCAGTGACAGGGACAGTCAGTTCATAGGGACATTTTGGAGAGAGTTGTTTCAGTTGGTGGGGATAGAGTTGACACCTAGCACCAACTATCACACTCAGACAGATGAGTAGACCGAGATTGTCAACAAGTGGGTTGAAGGGTATTTGAGGAAATATGTAGGAGGATAGTAGAGAACGTGGGTAAAGTGGTTACATTTAGGAGAACATTGCTACAACACCACCTTCCACATGTCCATTGGTATGATACCCTTCCGAGAATTGTACGAATATGATGCTCCCACTTTGGTAGACTTGGTCTTCGGGGAGAGAAAAGCTCCCAAGGCCAAGGATTGGATCATAGAGAGTCAGAAGATTCTCAAGTTGTTGAAAGAGAACCTGTAGATGGTGCAAAATCGACAGAAGATAAGTGTGGATAGGCACAGGATAGAGTGCATCTTTGAGGTTGAAGATTTGGTTTTCTTGAGACTCCAACCCTACATACAGTCATCTCTGAAGAAGAGTGGGGCTGAGAAGCTCAAGCCCAGATTTTATGGTCCTTATAGGATCATGCGCTAAGTAGGCGAGGTTGCTTATGAGCTAGAGCTTCTAGAGGGGAGAAAGATTCATAATGTGTTCCATGTGTCTTGCCTAAAAAAAGTAGTGTGACAATTCATTAGCACATCAGAGGAGCTTCCCTCGTTGGATGAGGAGGGATAGTTAGAGTTAGTTACGGAAGAGGTTTTGGAGTTCTGGGAGCGAAAACTTAGGAGCAGGGTCATCAGAGAGTGTTTGATCAGATGGAGAGGGCTTCCAATAGAGGACGCAACTTGGGAGAGTGAGCAGGTGTTGTAGCACCCTGGACTGGTATTGCTTGAGGACAAGCAATTTCGGGAAGGGAGGACTGTAATGTCCCTTTCCAAATAGGATCTCCAGAGAGGAGGCTTAATGGTCTAAACTTCCCCGTTAGACTATAGCCAGGGCCAAAGAGGGGTAAACAGGGTTACTAGAGGTCACTCCAGTCACAGGTATTATATTTAGAAAGTGGCATTAAGCTAAAAAGGGTTAAAAGTGCTTTTAAGTCATTATGAGCTAAAAATGGAAGTCAACAGTGAATTAGGGTTTCAACATGATTTAGGGTTTTGGAAGTCAACAACGAATTAGGGTTTTAGCATGATTTAGGGTTTTGGAAAGCTATAAAGGAAGGGCCAACGACCTAATTCATTGTCATGCAGATTATGACTTGTCATTGAGGAGAAGAGGTGCATCTCAGGAGAGATACTTCAGTGTATTCCAGGAGGAAGACACCAGTTGGCTGATTTCGGTGTTGAAAGACACCCCCTAGTCACTGGGAAGATCATCCAAGTCTTCCATCATTCTTCATTGATTCCGCAGTGCCCCATATTTCGAGTATTATCTTTTAGCTGCTTATTTGTATTCTCGCTAAGATCCTTTTGTCTTTTGATCTAGCCGAGTGTTTTTATTTTATTCAGCCGTAGTTGCTTATTTGTATTCCGGCTAAGATCCTTTGTCTGTTGATCTAGTCAAGTATTGTCAGATTATTCAGCCGCATTCGGCCATTTTGTAATCCACAGAGAAATCATAATACAAACTTTGTAGTCCTTTGTCACGTTTATTATTTTTATGATCATTTATATGCTGTAAACCTTTGATCCTACACACCCATTAGTAGTGTTTCCTAAACTAGCCAAGTCAGGAACATTACATATAATTCTTATATAGATATGAAAGTAAACATAATCTATAGGACTGTAAGTGAGTTTTGGAACGCGGAATATGCACATCTTGTAACATTGATTCAAATGTTTAATTGGGTAGTAATTTTAGTCGACGTCAGCCATGACTCGTTTACTCTTAATGAAAAACCCATGTAAGGATG
>SNQJ01S0000220.1:50401-65759 GCA_010110895.2 Picea sitchensis | reverse complement strand
ATATTTGGACAGTTTTTAAGGTCTATTACAAGGACTATATAGAGGCTTATTTGGTGTATAAGTTCCCTTGTTTGGTGGCATGTTGGCCAAGTATCACTTTTAAACCTTGATTTTGAGGTGGTTCTACTAGACAATATTTCTTCTGTTGCATCTCTAATGTTTCGACCCTTCTAGGTATGGTTTTTTTTTTTTTTTTTAGTTCTATGATATTTCTTCTCTTCAATGCCATAGGTCTGATCAAAATTTGATGTGCCAAGTGGAATATACGACAACTTCCCGACAACTTGATGTTTTTTGTCCTTTCGAGGAGATCTCATTTGCATAGCGTGCCTCACACAAAATAATTGATATGAAACTATGAAACTTGTACCAAAAATAATAAGGATTGTCCACTATCCAATGCAGTTGGTATCACTCAACTTGGATACTCTAGGAATAATTTGTGATTGTTTTACCCAGAACACCTGCTTCAGACTAGTCAATAAGACTAGTGAGATACCCTATCCTCCACATAATGTATATATAAATGTAAGATGTCCCAGAAGATGAAATTTTTATCAAATATACCTTGATAATTCTTGTGAATAACCTCCAGATTTCAAGGTCTGAAATGTTACATAAGAACATTTATAGCAAAAAATTTCGTGATGACTCAATTTAGGATGATTCCAGAACCCTATATTACACAGGCTTTATCTCTGAAAGTATAAGGCCTCAGGAGCTGAAATTTTAACCCAATGTACCCTGATTCGTCTACTAAATATCCTCCAAGGGGTTCCTTCTGAAATTTCTTAGAAAAACAATTATAGTGAAAATTCCAAGGTGTCTCAGATGTAGCAATGAAACCCCAAGACCTTAAGCTCTGATACCAAATGTTAAGAACCAAATATCTATATAGCATAGAAAAACCTCATAATAAGTACTCATCGCCTTGAAAAAGTGAGAATTTTATATAATAAGCCTCTTTGAGGGGGCAACCTCATTATACACCACATAAATGTCCAAGTACAAGATGTTTCCAAATGAAAATGTCTCCTTGGTATATATAGGAGACTAGGAGGTACAATTACAACTAATGGAACCACGTCGACATAAATAAAATAACATTACTAATGTAATATTCTCCAATTAAGGGGTAATGTGACACTATTTAGGGCTTAACAAATGCCATCATAATGGTGATGACATGCATTACACAAAGACAAGAAAATTTCTAGTTTTTGGTTTAAAAATATAACTAGTAGGAATAAATCGCATAACTATTCCGACGTGAATTACTTAAGGAACAACCATAATAGCTTATATAAAATTATTCAGATAAATTTGATTATAGTGAGATGCATTACACACGCAAAAAAAAAAAAAATGTAGGATTTTAAGTATAAAACAAACCTAATAACTAATAAAAAAATTAATACTCGTCCAATTTCATGGGTTGAACACCTTACTTAGTTTATATTCGTTGATTTATGATTGAAAATAAAGTTCAAGAGGCCATTGGTTCAAGGGATGAATGTATGTTCAAATGTTGGCCTTCAAGAAATGCAAAGAATACACCAAACTAATGTAGAGAAAAGGAAAAAAAAATGTAGAGCAAGGACTAAAAGAAATGTGGAGCATGTGGCTAAAGTAAATGTAATACAATAAGGATAAACATAGTCAACAACATATGCCAATAATGCATGGTAGCTAGGTAGTAGTTTAAAGGAAATGCATAGTGGTTTATTGATGAAAAATAAGATCAAGGGCCAAAGGAAATGAAAAGTTGGAGGACCCCTAGAAATGTGGAGGAGGGACAAAAAAAAATTACATAACAAGGACCAATGGAAGGTTTTGAGTAGGAAGCCACCAAAATGCATTGTAGGTGACCTTGGAAATGTCGAGATGGGAGGATGGAGGATGAAAAGCTATTGCATCTAAGGAATGGAGGATGAAAAGCTATTGCATCTAAGGAAGCAATATAGAGTTTTGTAATGTTTCTCTAGGTGGTCGAGTTGATGCCAATACCATTATAGATATTTCATTAGTGCCATGAATGTAGGAGATGCCATCACTATCATGGACATCATGTGATCACTCTGAATGGCCAACCGAGACCACATTAATTTATTGTTTGAAGTGATCTTTGAATCAATGGTTGATACCATATCTAGCACATGCCATGTCATAGGGTTTCCATAATTCTTATAACTAGGACAGAGACATTAGAGGTTGGGGTTGCCTTCATGGAGGTCGTTACAAAGAAATGCTTAATGAATATAGGCCAAATCAATAGTAAGAAATTAAGATGCCAACACAATGCCACAATGTTGCAAGCATAGTTGGTGCACCTCACCATCACCCATTGAAGACTACATTTATCTAGTTGGTTAAGTAGTTACGAGGTTTGTAACAAAAAGAAAGTTCCTTATGGGCTCCAACCGAAGTTAAGACTAATGAATTAAAGAAATTAATAGTAACCCCTCAATAACAATAATATGAAATAAAAAAAGAACATTAAGGAATATCTCTTGGTGTTATTTGAAATTTAACCATTATTTTATTAATTTTTTTTTTTTTTTTTTTTTTATTATTATTTTTTTTTTTTGGTGGATGAAAAATCTCCTTTGTTATAAATAGGACCCCCGGGCCTTATAAAGAACTTATCCATCGTATTGTTTCTTGCGACAGTTGTAGCGTCAGTGTTTGCGAGGGTTGTAGCGTTAGGGTTTGCGATTGTTGTAGCGTCAGCGTTTTGCAGCGTTCATTCGAAATATGGATTTGAGGTTTGTTGGCATCCTCTTTATATTTGGAAGTTGTCTTGGAGGTTGTCTTGCAGCTGTTTTTCTTCATTGTTTAGACCGGTTTCCTTTAGGAAGAAACCTAAAGCGTGTGTGCAAGTCCAAGGAATTACCAGGCCCGTGCAAGTGCTCTCCTCATAAGTGTGATACCCTTTTGGACAGCTACTTTCCCACCAATCCAACACGATGTCTGGCTATATTCCTCCTCCTCCTTCATATGAGCACGAATACTTACCCCAGTCCTCAGGTCCCACAAATACCGACCAAGCTTCTTCAACTCTGGGTTTCCGCAAGCTCTCTTCCCCATTCATCCGCATGACTTACCCCGCCGTCCCACAAATGCGTAACAAATCTCGGGACGTGGGGTTCGTCATAGTTCTTCCAAATGTGAAAACAACCGCAAGACAAAAACGAATTGCGCAACGAGGAAACGTAAAGACTAATTTAACACGAACCAATTGTATAAGAAAACACCACGCTTGATCTCTCATTATTGAATTGTTATTTAAAAGGAATTACATGCAATGAAATGCTTCTTAAATAACGAAGCAACTCACAGCCTAACTGTTGATGAAAACAAGAAACAAACTAATTGCGCTAATCCAAACAATCACGCCAAATCGCTGGAGATAATCAGGCGCTAAAATCGCTGGGCAACTCTCAACTTATTCGCCTAACACACCCCCCTTAAGTTGAAGCGCGACAATCATTTGTCTCCAACAACACCTTTCGTATCTTTAGATCCGAGGATAAGCAATGTTTCTCAGGCTCAAAGGCTTTTGTAAAGATATCGCTTTTGCCGATCCTCACGATTTACAAAATTTTATAGTGATTACATCTTCATTTACAAATTATTGAACAAAATGATAACGGATATCAATGTGCTTGTTCTTTTTGTTGAATACTTGATTTTTGGACAATGTAATTGCATAACTGTTGTCACAATATATTGGAGTTGGTTCCAATTTCTTTGGTGATAAGTCACTTATCAACCTTCTTATCCAAACAGCTTGACATGCTGCAGAAGTTGCCGCAACATATTCGTCCTCTGCGGAAGACAATGTAACAACCGGTTGTTTTCTTGATGCCCAAGAAACCAGACTTGATCCATATTTGATCGTATAATCCAGTGCTTTTCCGTCATCACGTTTCTCCGCAAAATCACCGGCCAAGTAAAGCCAACTAAAAACTTTTTGATTCTGAATGATACCATAAACCATAATCAACTGCTCCAGCCACATACCGCAAAATTATCTTACCAGTTTCCCAATGAGAGTCCTTGTGACTCCATGAATCTAGAGATAAGACTTACAAAGAACATTATGTCTCCGGTCTAGTGGCTGTGAGGTACATAAGACCGCCCACTAGCCTTTTATACAGAGCTTGATCAATGGACTTTCCTTGATCATTTTTGTTTAACTTGGTGCCTAAAGCAATAGGAGTAGCCGCAATTTTCATTCAAGCATTTTGAACCTTTCAACAAATCTGAAGCATACTTTGACTGACCGATAAACATGCCTGATTCTAACCGGCTTACTTCAATACCAAGGAAATACTATTAAACCGGTATTCCAAATATCTCAAATTCTTTTTCCATGACAACTTTGAATTCATCACTTTTCAAATTGCCGCTGTAAATCATATCATCTACATATAAGCAAATAATTAACATCTAACCATGTTGATCATTCTTGATGAATAAGGTTGGCTCATTTTTGCTCCGATGAAGCCATTTTTGATGAGGTACGCATCAATGCGACTGTACCATGAACGAGGAGCCTGCTTTAAGCCATAAAATGCTTTCTTCAACTTATACAACATCTGTTCTCTACCACTCCATCTCATAACTGGAGGTTGATCAAACATATACCTCTTTCATTCAGATGCTATTTAGAAAGTCGATTTCATCGGCCCATTTGATAGACAGTTATCTATATTCTCGCTGCAAATGTACCAATACCGCCGAATCAGACAAGTTTGGCTGTGGGCATAAGGTTTCCCCATAGTCAATTCCATGTCGCTGCACATACCCTTTTGCAACTAATCCGGCCTTATGCTTCTGAAATTCTCCTTTTCATTGAACTTAGATCCGTATTGACCCATTTTTACACCTATGCTTTTCTTTCCTTAAGGGAGATCAACAAATTCCCAAGCGTCATTTTTCTCAATGACTTCAATCTCTTCATCCAAGCATTTATCCATGCTTCTTTATCGCTTCTTCATATGTTTCCGTTGATATGTTATGAATGCATAAAGTGCATCCAAATCTAATATCTGAGTATGCTCATACAAATCACTTTTGAGACTTCCTTGTCTTTTGTCTTGCATGAGGTGACCGTTTGATCTCAATCACTAGTCGGATCTTGTGTGTCGCTAGTCTTCTTGGTAACGACCGAGTACTTGATAAAATTTGTTGTTCTTCTATCACCGGTTCATTTGTATCAACTAATGGAACAAAGCCGCTAGACCTTGTCATCCCAAGCTCTTTCTTCTTGGAACTTGACATCTCGCTAATAATAAAATTCTCTGTGATTGGGTTAAACAATCGATATTCTTTTTACTGCTCAATCGCACTCCAATAAAAATGCATTTCACTTTTATTGGTCCAACTTCTTCGGCGGTCATCGGGAACATGGGCGTAAGAAACACACCCAAAACACGGAAATAAGATATATCCGGCTTCTTACCAGTCCATGTCTTCAAATGGACTTTGATCTTTTGGACTCTTTGTAGGTGCACGATTCAAAATATGAACAGAGCATGCAACAACTTCTCCCAATATTTGTTTGGAAGATTCTTACCATTCATCATACCCCTTGCCATGTTTAACATAGTGCGCCCGCCTCATGACTGCTTCATGGAGTGTATCTGCAAGTAACCACCTCTTTGTTCTTTGGTAATACCGGAAAGTGAATGACTTTGAGTCATACTTGCCTCCATCGTCTGATCTTAGCACTTTCACATAGTGCCCGCTTTGTTTCTCTGCCATGGCCTTAAATTCTTTGAACTTGGAAAATGTCTCAGATTTGCTTCCAATGAAGTAAACCCAAGTCATTCTGTCGTAATCATCAATGAATGTTAGCACATAAAAACTTCCTCCCATTGACTCTGTTTGCATTGGGTCACATAGATCGCAGAACCAGTTCTAAAGGAGATTTAGCTCTGAAGGTAGTAGCAGAAGGATAAACTTCTCTGTGATGCTTTCCAAAAACACAACTTTCACATACTTGCTGCTGGACTTCTAATTCAGGGACCAATGACCATAGATTTTGACGTTGGACTGAGATAATCAAAAGACAATGACCATATCGTTGATGCCCCAACGATGACTCATCGGGTTTCACAACAGAATAAGACTCAAGGGTTTTGGCATTTTCAGTATGATAGGATACATACGGTTCGAGGTCCTTTTGATCCTGAAGCTATGACTCGACATCGGGAGGTTTATCATATATGGTGCGATAATCCCTTTAAACACTACATCATAACCATGCTGAGAGAGCTCGCCTACACTAATCAAATTATGCTTACGACCTTGGACATAATACACCTCTCTGATGCATTTCTTTTCATTATTCTTTTGATAGTACTGTCAAACGGGTACCCATTCTTTGAACATTCACCAAATGATCATCCTCCAACTTTACTTTATTTTTGACGTAACTATCAAAAGACCTAAAATAGATCTTGTTACCTTCATATGATTGTCGCGAATCACCGCCGGAAAGCAACCACACATCTGAATCGGTTGGTTCAGTCGCATTTATGAGTAAAACATGGTTTCTGTAACTCTTCCTCTGCAACATGTGCCGTTCCATGCTCTCGATTCGTAGGTCTTTATAACATTCGGACTTGTAGCGTCCAAACTTCTTACAGTAATGGCAATGAATTTCTGATTTGTCAACCCATGCCTCGAAAAGCACCGACCTCTATCATAGAAGATCTTGCATGCGATCGATCCGGGTTCCAGATGCGAGCATTTTATATCGGATCCGCCGCCAACCTTTTCCTCGTCCTCTGCTTCTTCCACTAGGGCCTCAACTTTTGCTTATGGTGGATTGTGTTTGGAAAGCTGATTCCAATGGAGTTTTTTCTCTCTGCAATCTCGCCTAATGTGATAAAAGAGAGCCCAGTAGCTTATCTATGGTAAACGTAGTCAAATCCTTTGATTCCTCGGGATTGCAACAACAACCATATTAAATTTTTTCGTGAAGGCTCGCAATGTCTTCTCCACAATTTTCCTCGATCGTGAATGTCTTCACCTTGACTTCGTATTTGATGGATGAGGTGCTTTACACTCCTCATAAATTGGTCGACTGTCTTTGTATCTTCATAGACATTGTTTCAAAGTTCGGTCGCAAAGTTTGCAACTTGATCTGGGTCTTCACTTTCTCGGTTCCTGATAGATATTCATGAGAGTATCCCACGCTCCTTTGCGGTGCTCTCGCCTTCAATTTTCGGAAGATGGACTCATCCACCCCCCCTGAAAGATAAGCCATAAGGATTTTGCATTTTTCTTGACCACTTCTCGGTAAGTGCGTCTCGCATCCCAACCCAATGCATCTCGATCTTCAAATTTCAACAAGGTAACTCCATCTTCTATTACCCTCTAGCATTCGCGATGTTTTAGAAAACTTTCATCTTGGCTACCCAAGTGTTATGATTCGACCTGTTCAAAACAAGTGCTTGCATGAGAGCCTGGTTGCTCATGCTGGCCATTTTCTGCCGGTATATAATTTTTTGCGCAGAAAATTATATACCGGCAGCAAAAAAAAATTGCACAGAAAAGAAAGAGATCTTACAGAGCTTGCTGAAAGACGCTTTGCAATTCGGCAAGCTGGACAAAGGCTGAATCTGCAGCCTGCTCGATACCATGAAAACAAATCTGCAAGACAAAACGAATTGCAGAACAGAGGAAACGGAAAGACTTAATTCAACACGAACCTAATTGCATAAGAAACACCACGCTTGATCTCATTATTGGAATGGATATTTAAAGGAAATTACATACAACGGGTGCTTCGTAAATAACGAAGCAACTCACAGTCTAATTGTTGATGAAAACAAGAAAGCAAACTAATATGCAGTTAACTAAACAATCACGCAGAAAATCGCGGAGCTAATCGTGCGCAGAAAATCGCGCAACTTCAACTTATTCGTCTAACAAAATGAACATCAATACAGCTGCTTATCCTCAAGCTTTCCGGAGTCTGCAAAACCGCTTTCCCGGAGGGATCTTTGCGGCCCTCCTCCCCATTCATCTGAGCATGACTTACCGGAGTCCTCCGATCCCGCGGATATTCTACCAAAGTCGGATTCTTGCAAAGTCGGATGTGATCGTGAAACAGAAATACTTGACGAAATACTTCGTCAATCATTCAAGTCAAAGGGTCCACTTCCAATGGGTCCAATGGGTCCACTTCCATCCAGCTCAATGGGTCCTATCGACAAAGGGTATGTGAAACATTTCCCAGTTGCCGACCTTCACAGAAGCCAGCTATTGGCACGTCAAAAACGACCGTCAAAAACGAATGCTAACTGCCGGCATGCACACAGAACAGTTATGGGCACTTCAAAATTGGACACGAGCTACCGCCATGAACAAAATGGGTCCATTTCCATTGGGTTCAATGGGTCTTCCATCCAGCCCAATGGGTCCACTTCCATTGGGTTCAATGGGTTTTCTTCCATCCCGCCCAATGGGTCTGGGTTCTCTTCCATCCAGCCCAATGGGACCAATGGGTCCTATCGACAAAGGGTATGTGAAACATTTCCCATTTGCCGAACTTCACAGAAACCAGTTATTGGCACTTCAAAATTGGACACGAGCTACCGCCATGAACAAATTGCCCGGCATCAGCGCAGCTGCTACTTCAGTGACAGGTAAACAACCACCCAATAGTTTCAGCAAGTTTTTTCCACTCCTAGTTTCAGATTGTTCATTAATGCTTCTCCCGTTGGCTGCCCAGTAGACTATCCTTCGATTCGGCTCATGTGATTGGCATGGACGAATGGAAGGATTGTTCTGCTGCGCAGCCAACTGGAGAAGCATTAATGAACAATTCGTTTTACAATTTTTTTTTTTAGTTGGAACTATGTGAGAAACGTTGACATCTTTTACAAATAGGTTGGATTCGAATTCAAATATAGGTTGAAAGTTGATTGTGGTTTTACAAATAGGTTGGAATCCAAATCGCCTGAAAGTTGATTGTGGTTATATTGAAACTCCCCAGCAACAGCTCTTTTTCGAAGTTGAAAACTGTCAGTGACGATCATTATTTTATATTTTTGTGAAGAAAAATTCATTTCATAGTTTTACACATGTAAGAGTAAGCTGGTTTTTAGTTTGAATTATGTGAGAGACTTCATATCTTTTACAAATTTGATGGAATCCAATACATGAAATTATATTTGAAGGTTGGTTGTAGTTATATTGAATGATTGTGATTGCTAAATGAATATTGGTGTAAATTTTGATTGTGTTTTCTCACAATATAAGGAAGTCACTCTATAATTTTTAAAAATTATTTAGGTTTATTTTACATGTTTGTTTGAGGATATTTAATATGGATATAAGATTATTTTTATTTTATTTTTGTTAGTTTAATGATACCTTTATAGTATTTAGTTTTTTCCCATTCATAACATCTTTGTATTATATATGTGTGTGAGGGAACTAGAGAAAATAAGTTGAAGTTTGATTGTGGTTTTATATATGATCTTATTGAAGTGTTGTTGTGGTTATATGGAAAGCTGATTATGGTTACAATATAAGAAAGTTTGATATATAAATTTTATAAACTATTTGGGCTTATCCAAGTATATGTTTGAGAATGTTTAACATAGATATATAAGAAACAAATATCATCATTTTTTTAAGTTGGGGTTAATGATCTCTCTGTAGTACTCATTTTTTTCATATTCATAACATCTTTGTATTATGTGTGTGTGTGTGGGTGAGAGAGAAAAGAAAAGTTAGATGGAATATGCTTATAGCATAATTAAGAAAGATTCATATAAAATTAAGGAGGACTTTAACACATTGACATGGAATTAGGAATTGATTTATAAAATAAAAAAGTGGTTCAAGTTTGAGCTATTTATGCAAGGAGCAAGTCATATAATGACTAGGTGTTCATATCCAAATGAAACATGCAACGATCTAGAGAAGATGACATTATCTAAAATGTATGGAATGATGTGTTTGTTGAGGAGTTCTTAGAGAAGTGGTTCAAGGAGTTATAAAGATTTTTGAGTTGTAATATGTTTGTTGTTATGTGTTATATGGTTTTATTTTACCAGCCAATATATTTCATTATATGTTTATTCAAAAATTTCAAAATGGAGGTGAAGGTAAAACTCTCAAGGAAAATGGAGGATCTATTGATTGAAAAATCATGTGCAACTTTTTATGGATTCAAATAGAGGCCACAAGATTTATGTATTGTTGATGGGAATTTGCATTCCTCTAATAGTCATTTCATCAAATACAAAGTATGTTTGGGATTGATAGAATGAAAGTTTTGTGTGATTCTTTATTAGTTGTCAATTGGATGAGAAACTTGGTAGTCACATAGAATGTGATTCTCAAGCCACTAACAAATCAAATGAAATCCATCTTTAGGCTATTTTAAAATACTACATACACTCATTTCTACAAAGAATTCAACATGGTAGCTGATGACCTCAAAGGAGTGCCAAGAGGGTTGATGTTGGACTCATGATGAGTTTTTCCGAGAGTTAACTATTATTTGGATGAGTTTATATTAAAAATGTTAGTGTCATATTTTTTGCTTATTTTCTTGATTTTTAAAAAATTAGTGTCGCTCTTAATTTATTTGGTATGTATAAAGTCTAGTTGTTGGAATAAACTATTAATAACATATGACATGGAGTCTATCTCAAGAATGCAATTATTCTCTCTCTCTCTCTCTCTCTCTCTCTCTCTCTCTATATATATATATATATATATATATATATATATATATTCCTATTTTAGCAATGCCATAATTTTCTTATTTAACCTAGATATAATACAAAGATGTTTTCAATGTTTTTAGTTGGGGTTAATGATCTCTTTATAATACTTGAACTTTCTCTTATTCTATTTCTTAATTGAATCAAAATTTATTTTTAAATCTAGTTATCATAAGGTTTTTATTGGTACTCTCCAATAGTTTAACCAAAAATGAACAGTTTTATGTCACCATCTCTTAAGAAAAAAAATGACCTTCTCAATTGAAGCAAACCCTCCTCCTTCATGTCAATAGAATAAATATATGCGATACCATATATTCAATGTGAAGTGCAATGGTGCCACCAACATTCCATTTTTTAATCTTTTTTATCCAATATGCAATCTTTGTTATCTATTATATGATTTGATTGACAACTCTTGGACATTGTAATGATATACATTATAGGTTTTTTTCCATCATCATTTGAAAATTTATCATGGACTAGTCATTGATCTCTTCTTCTCATTATTAAACCTTTTAGTTTATTAGTAATCTAATAATCAATTGTTTTCCTATAGGAAAATATTGAATAAATGATAATAAGTTATATATGATTTAATCATTTTATCTATTAATTGTATAGTATGATTGATGAGCTTCACTTTGGTGTCATAAGAAAAATATGCACACATGAATTTTTAAGTTGTTGTCACTTAAATTCATTAATTTTATCTTTGTTTTAAATAATTATTATAATTTTCATAAATGATTTAACATACAACATTGTAATTTCATAAGTGAACTATAATGCAATTTTGGTATTGGTATAAGCATCTTCAAGATGCTCATATAAACATTTTCAAGATGTTGTCATGCAATGTTGTAATTCAAATTTATTCATGAATTCAAATCTATGTTTGTTCTATAAGTTTTATATATTTTTATTCATTACAACATAATTAAGTAATTCTATTTATTTTTATCGTGATAATAAATTTAGTAATTTTATATCATTATATAAAAAGAAAAAATTGAAAAATATATCAATATAAATATTCTAATTTTAAATTTATTAAACATGCTAAAAGATGAAAATATTCTAATTTTAAATTTATTAAACATGCAAAAGATGAAAAGGATAAATAGTTAGAGAATAATATTTAATATCTATAAGAATTTTAACTTAGCAAAGTTATTTTTCTCTTACCACAAAATTAATATTTGTTTCCCTTGAATTCTCCCCTTAAAATTGAGTTATATGTCATGTAATTTTATCTTGATAGAAAATTTTGTAACTTATATATAATAACTTAAAGATAATTGTGCAATTTCAAGAGAGGAATGCTATTGGATTTAAGAGTTAACCTTCTCCAACCATGTCTTTAGGTCAATGAATACAACCATAGAGTGTCCAAATAGTATATATTTTCCTACGTGTAAAATATTTAGTTATTCATTTTTTTCTACATTGTTTTTTTTTTCATTATGTTTATGTATATGCATGGTACAAAATATTTTATTCATAATAAAATGCATTTATATATTGACTTATTCATTTACTTCTTATAAATTAAATTAAAATTATCAATATCCTTTCATTATATATGTTAAACACAATTATTATTTATCATATTCCCTATATATAATATCAAAATGTGTGTGAACTATATGAACGCTATTTCTTTTAATCTAATTTCAAGAAACCCACTCATCTAGTCATTAAATTTTATCCATGTTTTCATCAAACGGGATTTTGATTTTTTAGGTATGGGATACATGTGAGATAATC
Organism: Picea sitchensis; assembly: GCA_010110895.2. Lineage (NCBI taxonomy): Eukaryota > Viridiplantae > Streptophyta > Pinopsida > Pinales > Pinaceae > Picea > Picea sitchensis. Next base: position 53,232 of record SNQJ01S0000220.1, on the reverse strand, counting down.
TACTAAAGAGAGTTGCAATTTACATTTGTTTACTTGTGTTTGTTGGACATACATTTTGAATAACTAAGTTTTGAAGAGCTTGAGCAAAAGAAGAAAAGGGAGCAGTTTGTAGAGTTAAAGAAAAAAGTTAGAGCGTGCACAAGAACATAAATAATAACATCTAAGAATGTAGGCGCACATGATGGAAAAGTAACATACATGCGCAAAGGAAATAAAAAAAAAAAAGTGAGTAAGCTAAAATAATCCAGGGATATATTAGGGTTTTGACAAAATTTTAGGTTTTGAGCCCAACTCTATGAATAGGCCTCAAGGAGAGTAAGAGGTTAGGTTGTGTATGAGTGAGAATAATTACTTGAGGTTTCGAAGAGATTTTGCATAGAGAAAAAGTCTTGCATTTTAGAATGGCTAGGCAGGTGTGGATAGTATGATATACATTATATCTATTGTAAGTGGAGGGAGATGGTGATTTTATGAATACTAATATAGAAGATGGTTGTTGTGGATGTAGCCCAAGGATTGGTAAATCACAATAAATCATGCATGAATGTGTCCCTGATTTGGTTATTCAAGGATGTTCCATTTATGTACGATTAGTATAGATTCATTTACTATATGATTGATGTGTGGTAATAACGAATGATGTATTGGGTTAATTATGTTGAAATGTATGTTATAATAATTCTCCACAATAGAGTTTGTTAACTAATCATAGGATATGAAATAAATATATTGCGCATAGGGTGGATAAATAGTAATGGATATGATGATAGCCTCAAATCCCCTCATCGTTGCAGAAACTTGGTTCCTGTAGTCCCAGTACATACCTCAAGTGAAACTTCACTTGTATGCAAGTGATGCTGATAGGGACAATATGTGAACTGTTTTGTTGGTTGACTAACTTAAATATAGAGTATTGGTATATGAAGGAGTGCACAGTGCCCATGCAAGGAGTACGGAGGCCGAACAGTTACAGGTTTAAAATCTCATGACATATTGCGTAAGTTTATGCAGAGCATGCGCAAAGTGTCTGCCTATACTCATAAGCGTATAAAATCTTAGAAGGGGAGACCCGTGAAAATAGTTCACAGAGGAAACACTTTGTTAAGAGTTGAGAAAGTGCAGAGGAGAGATAGCGTAAAGTGTGTGCAAAGGTTCAAGTATTTTGAGAGAAAATATTAGGAGGGAAGCACAAGGTGTGCGTCAGATTCTAAGTCATTAAAGTGACAAATATCGAGGATGGATATTGATAGTAAGTCCCTAAAGAGAATAAATATCTTTATTTAGAGGAAAGTGTATGATATTTTTTTGAGAGAGGTAGGGATCCCCTATATCCGTTAGATTAAAGAGAAGAAGTGTGGATGTTAAACCCCCAATTCCTTCGAACTTCGTTGCTCCAATTTTTTTTAAGTGTTTGTTGTAGAAGAGAAAAAATCCTCGAAGCCTGAAGCCCCATAGTGAATCTACACTATAGATAACTGGAAGAGGTGTGAGTCGTTGGATCCCCGACTGGTTTGACGATTCAAAACTCTGGGATAAGTTCATAGTTGTTGTGCAAAGTTAAGAATTCCCTGAAGCCCCAAAGACTAGAGTCAATCAGGACCATTGGTTGTCGGAAACGAGTGTTTTCATATTATCAATTATTCGAAAGTATGACGATCGAGAGGATTGTGAGTCAAATTTTATTTGGCATGAAAAGTCCTAATGTCCTGAAGCCTAGAGTCAATCCAAGTCATTCATTTTCGGGGACACGTGGACCATGGATCTTCTCCCTTTTCCAATTCGGCATTCAAAAATTCATGAGGAATTGTGTGTTGGAGTCTCAGAACTCCCGAAGCCTGAATTTTTGGAGCTCCAATTCAAGAGTTATTCAGTTCAACATTTGGGGGATTTGAAGTTTTTTTTTAGCAGATCTTCCGAAGGCTGAAGTTTCGGAGTGCTAGTTCGGGAGCTCGCTAGTTCAAAGTTCAGGAGTTTTGAAGTGAATTGTGGGAATATCTTATGAAGCATGAACCTCCAGAGTGCCAAAGTTTCCTCCTTAAAAACTTAATCCCTAGGCTTTAGGCCCAAAGTCATGTGAAGAGTTCATTGGATTAAAAAGATGCTCATGAACCTGAATTTTCATGCAGGAAAATAAGAGAAAGCCTGTGGTAAATAATTCTAAGGGTTCTATTGGGGAGTCGAGAGCTGCTTTGCCTCTTATATAAAGAGATCCTACACCAGGAGTTTGTGCAAGCCCCAGGGGGTTTGCATCAAATGGTATCAAAGTAGGAATAATATCCATGAAAATGAATATTTAGAATCATTCCACAAAGGAGGCACAAGGAGAGACATGTATTCAACGCAACTATGGAGAAGGAAATGAGACAACTTCGTGCAAAGTTGGCCAGCATGGAAACAACACAAAATAGAGAACTAGAGATCAGTGATGTCAATGAAGCTAAAAGTGAATATGTATAAGCAGAAGGAGTTGTAGTCGAACAAGCAACAAATGAGCAATTTTTGAGAGTTGTTGTCAAGATGGGAACCAGAGAAAAGATGGATGTTCTGATGTATGAAGTTAATTTCAACGTAGAAGGATTTATTGACTCGATAATTTGTTTAGACAAATATTTTGACTATCAGGATATTCATGATGAGAAGAATGTAAAGGATGAGGTGAGAATATTGAAGGGTCATGAAACTTTATGGTGGGACAAGTTGCAAGTTGGCAGAAGGAAGAAAGGTAAGTCCAAGATTAAAAATTTGGATAGAATGGTAGCTAAGCTCAAGGATAAATTCATACTAAAGGATTATCAGTTGAATCTATTGAGTAAGTTGTAGAATCTGAGACA
>SNQJ01S0000220.1:2408-50391 GCA_010110895.2 Picea sitchensis | reverse complement strand
TTCTCCCTTAAAAATTGAGTTATATGCCATGTAATTTTATCTTGATAGAAAATTTTGTAACTTATATATAATAACTTAAAGATAATTGTGCAATTTCAAGAGAGGAATGCTATTGGATTTAAGAGTTAACCTTCTCCAACCATGTCTTTAGGTCAATGAATACAACCATAGAGTGTCCAAATAGTATATATTTTCCTACGTGTAAAATATTTAGTTATTCATTTTTTTCTACATTGCTTTTTTCATTATGTTTATGTATATGCATATATTGCAAAATATTTTATTCATAATAAAATGCATTTATATATTGACTTATTCATTTACTTTTATAAATTAAATTAAAATTATCAATATCCTTTCATTATATATGTTAAACACAATTATTATTTATCATATTCCTTATATAATATCAAAAATGTGTGTGAAACTATATGAACGTTACTTAGAATCTAATTCTAAGAAACCTACTCATCTAGTCATTAAATTTTTTATCCATGTTTCTTCTTTTCATCAAACGGGGATTTTGATTCTTTTTGAGGTATGGGGATACATGTGAGATAATCTACTAAAGTGAGTTGCAATTTACATTTGTTTACTTGTGGTTGTTGGACATACATTTTGAATAACTAAGTTTTGAAGAGCTTGAGCAAAAACAGAAAAGGGAGTAGTTTGCAGAGTTAAAGAAAAAGTTAGAGCGTGCACAAGAACATAAATAATAACATCTAAGAATGTAGGTGCACAGGATGGAAAAGTAACATACATGCGCAAAGGAAAGAAAAACAACATGCACGTGAAAAAGAAGCAAAATAACTAGGATATATTAGGGTTTTGGGATAAAATTTTAGGGTTTTGAGCCCTAACTCTATATAAATATGTAATGGGTCGGGGAAGAATAGGCTCATGAGAGTAAGAGATTAGGTTGCGTATGAGTGAGAATAATTACTTGAGGTTTCGAAGAGATTTTGCATAGAGAAAAAGTCTTGCATTTTAGAATGGCTAGGCAGGTGTGGATAGTATGATATATTATATCTATTGTAAGTGGAGGGAGATGGTGATTTTATGAATACTAATATAGAAGATGGTTGTTGTGGATGTAGCCCAAGGATTGGGTAAATCACATTAAATCATGTGTATGAATGTGTCCTTTGATTTGGTTATTCAAGGATGTTCCATTTATGCATGATTAGTATAGATCTATTTACTATATGATTGATGTGTGGTAATAACGAATGATGTATTGGGTTAATTATGTTGCAATGTATGTTATAATAATTCTCCACAATAGAGTTTGTTAATTAATCATAGGATACGAAATAAATATATTGCGCATAGGGTGGATAAATAGTAATGGATATGATGATAGCCTCAAATCCCCTCATCGTTGCAGAAATTTGGTTCCTGTAGTCCCAGTACATACCTTAGGTGAAACTTCACTTGTATGCAAGTGATGCTGATAGGGACGATATGTGAACTGTTTTGTTGGTTGACTAACTTAAATATAGAGTCTTGGTATATGAAGGAGTGCACAGTGCCCATGAAAGGAGTACGAAGGCCGAACAGTTACAGGTTTAAAATCTCATGACAGATTGCGTAAGTTTATGCAGAGCATGCGCAAGGTGTCTACCTATACTCATAAGCGTATAAAATCTTAGAGGGGGAGACCCGTGAAAATAGTTCACAGAGGAAACACTTTGTTAAGTGTTGAGAAAGTGCAGAGGAGAGATAGCGTAAAGTGTGTGCAAAGGTTCGAGTATTTTGAGAGAAAATATTAGGAGGGAAGCACAAGGTGTGCACCAGATTCTAAGTCATTAAAGTGACAAATATCGAGGATGGATATTGATAGTAAGTCCCTAAAGAGAATAAATATCTTTATTTAGAGGAAAGTGTATGATATTTGTTTGAGAGAGGTAGGGATCCCCTATATCCGTTAGATTAAAGAGAAGAAGTGTGGATGTTAAACCCCCAATTCCTTCAAACTTCATTGCTCCAAAAATTTTTAAGTGTTTGTTGTAGAAGAGAAAAAATCCTCGAAGCCCGAAGCCCCATAGTGAATCTACACTATAGATAACTGGAATAGGTGTGAGTCGTTGGATCCCCGACTGGTTTGACGATTCAAAACTATGGGATAAGTTCATAGTTGTTGTGCAAAGTTAAGAATTCCCCGAAGTCCCAAAGACTAGAGTCAATTAGGACCATTGGTTGTCGGGAACGAGTGTTTGCATATTATCGATTATTCGAAAGTATGACGATCCAGAGGATTGTGAGTCAAATTTTATTTGGCATGAAAAGTCCTGATGTCCTGAAGCCTAGAGTCAATCCCGATCATTCATTATCGCGGACACCTGGACCATGGATCTTCATCCTTTTCCAATTCGGCATTAAAAAATTCATGAGGAAGTGTGTGTTGGAGTCTCAAAACTCCCGAAGCCTGGATTTTTGGAGCTCCAATTCGAGAGTTCTTCAGTTCGACATTTGGGGGATTTGAAGTTTTTTGTTAGCAGATCTTCCGAAGGCTGAAGTTTCGGAGTGCTAGTTCGGGAGCTCGCTAGTTCAAAGTTCAGGAGTTTTGAAGTGAATTGTGGGAATATCTTCTGAAGCATGAACCTCCAGAGTGCCAAAGTTTCCTCCTTCAAAACTTAATCCCTAGGCTTTAGGCCCAAAGTCATGTGAAGAGTTCCTTGGATTAAAAAGATGCTCATGAACCTGAATTTTCGTGCAGGAAAATAAGAGAAAGCCTGTGGTAAATAATTCTAAGGGTTCTATTGGGGAGCCGAGAGCTTATTTGGCTCTTGTATAAAGAGATCCTACACCAGGAGTTTGTGCAAGCCCCAGGGGGTTTTCATCAAATGGTATCAAAGTAGGAATAATATCCATGAAAATGAATATTTAGAATCATTCCACAAAGGAGGCACAAGGAGAGACATGTATTCAATGCAACTATGGAGAAGGAAATGAGACAACTTCGTGCAAAGTTGGCCAGCATGGAAACAATAGAAAAGAGAGAAATAAAGACCGATGATGTCAATGAAGCTGAAAGTGAATATGTATAAGCAGAAGAAGGAGTTGTAGTAGAACAAGCAACAAAGGAGCGATTGTTGAGAGTTATTGTCAAGTTGGGAACCAGAGAAAAGATGGATGTTCTAATGTATGAAGATAATTTCAACGTAGAAGGATTTATTGACTGGATAATTTCTTTAGACAAATATTTTGACTATGAGGATATTCATGATGAGAAGAAAGTAAAGGATGAGGTGAGAATATTGAAGGGTCATGAAACTTTATGGTGGGACAAGTTGCAAGTTGACAGAAGGAAGAAAGGTAAGTCCAAGATTAAAAATTTGGATAGAATGGTAGCTAAGCTCAAGGATAAATTCATACTAAAGGATTATCAGTTGAATCTATTGAGTAAGTTGTAGAATCTGAGACAGAAAGGTTTTTTGGTGAAATTGTATACTGAAGAGTTTTACGAGTTGAATATAAGGGATGGACATAGGGAGAATGATGAAGAAAATGTTTCTAGGTATATAAATGGATTGAGGTATTAAATCCAAGATGAGATCAATATGATAACAATGAGGACTATAGAATATGATTATCTTGTATCCCTATAGGTAGAAGATAAATTGAAAAGGAAGAAGAGTCATATGAACAGGGGAAAGAGTCCTAACAGAGGAAGAGGAATCACCAGAGAGAGTTCTATAAATTCAAGGGAGAAGATGGAGGATTTAACAGTCAAATAGAAAGAGGAGGAAGTTCTAGAGGAGGATATATAGATGAAGGAACCATTTTCCAAAAGGTAGAGGAAGAGGCATAGAAGGAGAAGTGAAGTGTTAAGATTGTGGGAAAAAGGGAACATGTCTTGGGAATGTCCCGAAAAGAAGAATGCAAGAGTTAAATAATATCACATTTTTGAGGCACAATTGAGGAATGTGGAGACATATATGAAGGAAATGGCTTTTGAAGAGAGAAGATCAATTATGATGAGGAAATCTCTTACAAATTCATAGAAATAGGTACAAGAACCATTCCGGAGGAACAATTTATTTATAACTGCTTGTAAAAATAGAGACAAAGTGTGCAAGGTGATCGTAGACAATGGAAGAAATGATAACCTAGTATCCAAAGAGATGGTGGAAAATATAAATTTGGAGACGATAGCACATTCGATTCAATATAGGGTGTCATGGTTTCATAAAGGACATAAAGTCATGGAAAGACAATAGTGTAATGTTGAGTTTAAAATAGGTAGTTATAAGGATGAATTTTTATGTGATGTCATACCCATGGATGTTTCTCATGTTCTATTGGGAAGGCCATGGAAATATGACAGGAATGTCATACATGACAGGAGGAGGAATAATTATACCCTTGAGAAAAATGGGTGTAAGCATATCTTGTTGTCATTAGAGGATAAATGAGTCAAAGAGGAGGATACTCCCACTATACTTCTCATGAGTGAGAAGGAGCTCTTGAAAGAAGTCAAGAAAGACCAAGAAATGCAGTTTGTTGTTATAGGTAAGCCGAGAGTCATCCTTAAAAGTAATTGTATGAATTATTTTCCTATGAAATTTCAGGAGTTATTGGATGATTTTGTTGACATTGTGGTGGATGACTTACCTCATACTTTACCTCCCATCAGAAGTATCATTCATCATATTGACTGTATTCTGGGAGAAAGTTTTCCAAACAAAGAAACATATAGATTGACCCCTCACGAGAATGAAGAGTTCAAGGAGTAGGCCCACGAATTGTTGGATAAAGGTCTAATTAGAGAAAGATTGAGCCCATGTGCATTACCAACTATGGTGAGTCCAAATAAGGATGGAGATTGGAGAATGCGCATATATTCTAGATCCATCAACAAGATAACCATGAGTTATAGATTTCCTTTACCCAAAATGGATGATTTAATGGATTGTTTGAGTGGAGCTAGTTATGTTTCCAAGATAGACTTGAAGATGATTTATCATCAGATAATAATGAGAGAGGGAGATGAATGGAAAACAACATTCAAAACAAATGAAGGATTGTATGNAGAAAAATGGGTGTAAGCATATCTTGTTGTCATTAGAGGATAAATGAGTCAAAGAGGAGGATACTCCCACTATACTTCTCATGAGTGAGAAGGAGCTCTTGAAAGAAGTCAAGAAAGACCAAGAAATGCAGTTTGTTGTTATAGGTAAGCCGAGAGTCATCCTTAAAAGTAATTGTATGAATTATTTTCCTATGAAATTTCAGGAGTTATTGGATGATTTTGTTGACATTGTGGTGGATGACTTACCTCATACTTTACCTCCCATCAGAAGTATCATTCATCATATTGACTGTATTCTGGGAGAAAGTTTTCCAAACAAAGAAACATATAGATTGACCCCTCACGAGAATGAAGAGTTCAAGGAGTAGGCCCACGAATTGTTGGATAAAGGTCTAATTAGAGAAAGATTGAGCCCATGTGCATTACCAACTATGGTGAGTCCAAATAAGGATGGAGATTGGAGAATGCGCATATATTCTAGATCCATCAACAAGATAACCATGAGTTATAGATTTCCTTTACCCAAAATGGATGATTTAATGGATTGTTTGAGTGGAGCTAGTTATGTTTCCAAGATAGACTTGAAGATGATTTATCATCAGATAATAATGAGAGAGGGAGATGAATGGAAAACAACATTCAAAACAAATGAAGGATTGTATGAGTATACTTTTATGTCATTTGGCTTAACGAATGCACCAAGTATGTTCATGAGGTTAATGAACGAAGTTCTCAAAGATTTAATTGGGAAGTTTGTGATCATTTATCTAGATGATATTCTAGTTTTTAGTAAGACTGAAGAGGAGAATTTAAGACACTTAAATATGGTGTTGATAAGGTTGCAACGAGAAAAGTTGTTGGTGAATTTGAAGAAATTTAATTTTATGAAGAAAAAACTTGTGTATTTGGGGTTTGTAATCTATTAAAATGAATTGAAGATGGATCAAGAAAAGGTGCGGGATATAAGAGAATGGGATATAAGTGTGTTTGTAGTTTTTGCTTGTAGTGACTTAATGTGTTGGCAAACTCATTAATCAGATTGGTTGCTCAGTGATCTTCTTCTTTAGCAGATTGAATCTCTTCTCCACTTCCTCTATCCAGTGAAAAGATTTGTGTCGTTTCTTCACCGTACCCATCATCGGTGTGCTAATTCCACTGAAGTTTCAGATGATTTTCCTGTAAAAAGCTAGCCAAACCATGGAAGTTTCGAACTTCGAACATGCTCTTCAGCGATGGTCAATTCTTAATCACATTAATCTTTTCTGGATCCATTTTCAATTCATTTGCAGAGATAACAAAACCCAAATAAATGAGTTTTGTCCTCATAAATGACGATTTCTTCATATTGATTAACAATTTATCTTGCCGTAACCTCCTCATTACTGCAACTAGATTCTTTAAGTGCTTTGCTTCAGTTTTGCTGAAAATTAATATATCATCAAGATATACAATGATGACTTTCCCAGTGAAATCCTTCAGGACTTCGTTCATCAACCTCATGAAAGTACTGGGTGCATTCGTCAAGCCAAATGGCATGACAAGCCATTCATACAATCCTTCATTTGTTTTGAATGTTGTCTTCCATTCATCACCTTCTCTCATTCTAATCTGATGATATCTGCTTTTCAAATCAAGTTTTCAAAAGAACTTTGCTCCACTCAAGAAATCCATCAAGTCGTCCATTCTTGGCAATGGAAACCTATATCTGATGGTAATCTTATTGATTTCCCTTGATTCTGTACACATTCTCCAGCCACCGTCTTTCCTTGGGATGAGCACTATTGGAACAACGCATGGACTCAAGCTCTCTCGAATCAATCCTTTGTCCATTAAGTCCTGGACCTGTCTTTTAACTTCTTCATTTTCCTACGGCGTCAAACGATATGTTGCTTTGTTTGACAAACTGGCTCCAGGTATAAGATCGATATGATGACTTATACTCCTAATAGGTGGAAACGAACAAGGTAGTTCATCCACTAATATATCAACAAACTCTTCGAGCAATTCCTGGATTTGTTCTGGTAAATCATCTATTCTCGTACTCGTCAAAACAATTTTGGGCTTCGTGACCACAATAAATTGTGTGTCTTCCTTCTTTTTAATCTCATCAAGAAGTTCTTTCCCACTCATGAGAAGTACAATGGTTCTCATCTCTGTTTTTGTCTATTTATCCATAATTGACAACAACATGTGAGTCCTACCATTTTTCTCCAGGGTGTATGTGTTCTTTCTCCCATCATGAACCACATTCCTGTCATATTGCCATGGCCTACCCAACAATAGATGACAAACATCCATGGGAATGACATCACATAATATCTCATCTTTATATTTTCCTATCTTAGTTTCAACTAAACATTGTTTAGTGACATTTACCTGATGTCCTTTTTGTAGCCACAAAAGTCTGTATGGGCTTGGATGTGCAACAGTCTCCAGCTTCAAATTTTCTACCATCTCTATAGATATGAGATTATCTGTGCTACCGCTGTCCACTATGACCTTGAATACTCTATCCTTAGTTTTGCAAGCAGTCTGAAATAGACTGTTTCTTTGGGCCGGGTTCTATGGATCCTTCTCTTTCTTCAAGAGAACTTTCCTCATCATTAAGGATCTTCCACCCTCAGTGTCCTCTTCCTCAACATTTCTTCCTTGAGCTTCGAAAATGTGAGCTTCACTACCATTTTTCTTCCTATCTGGACACTCATAGGATTTATGTCCAATTTTTCCACAGAAAAAGCATTTCACTTCACCTCCTCTACCTCTTCCTCTTCCTCTGGCTCGAGGAAAAGTATTTCTATCATCATACTACCTTCTCTGTGAGTTTCCTCCTCCCTCAGGTTAAGTTTGAGGTTTCTTTCCCTCTTCTTTAGGTTTCTGAGTTTTGTGCTGGGCAATTGTCTTGCCTCTACTTTGACTTCTACCTCAGCCTCTTTGAACTTGCTTCCACCTCAGCTTCTCTTCATCTTTCATAGCCACCTAATAAGCATCTTCTACATTTCGAATGGTCATGATGCTCATCTCATCTTCAATGTCATATCATAGACCATTCATGTACCTTGCAACTTTTTCATCATCGCTCTCCCAATGACCTACTATGATGTTTATCCTGTAGAATTCTTCAGTGTATTCTTTGACTGACATTAGTTTCTGTCTCAAATTCTTCATCCTCCGAAACAGAGTGATTTGATAATCCCTGGGTATAAATTTGGCTTTCATATTCGCAACCATTCTATCCCAATTTTTTATTTTTTGCTTTCCTTTGCAGTGCATGTCAGCCTACAGTTAATCCCACCACAGTGTTGCACGCCCTTTAAATCTGGTAACAACATGTTTGACTTTCTTATCTTCCTTGACATCCTCATAGTTGAAGTATTTATCTAGAGCTCTAATCTAGTCTAGAAGCTCTTCATCAACCACGTTTCCCTCATACATGGGAATGTCCATTTTTTCCCTAGCACCTATCCTTACAACAACCCTGAATAGGCATTCTTCTACAGCATCTTCGACTGCAACTTCTTTGTTTACATCTTCATTTTCACTTTCATCTTCACTAATATCCCTAGCGTCAGCTATGCGACTTTGTGTTGTCTCCATAGCATCAAGCCTGACACATAATTCATGCATTTCCCTTTCCACTGCTGGATCAGGTATTTACCTGTCTCTTCTTCTCGGCGGCATGGCTGTAAAATTCCTCCTTTCTCTATGCTACAGAAAGCAAAGAATTTTTTCTGTGCTCTGATAACACAACTGGAGCGTATCAGACTACTCCTTTTCCTCTAGCTCCCTCTGCCTGAAATATACAGACAAAATCAGGCTCTGATACCACAACTGGCGCAGACCCCCTTGCCCTTTGGCCGTGATCACCACAGGATCTTTTCCAAACCACTCAAAGAGTTAATTAAACCCTTTGTTTAAGCCACGAAATATTTCGGGCTTCGCGAGTTGGAGGTTCTCGACACAATGTCACAACTCTTGCAATCGTCGAAATGTGAAATGTCAACGAGGGTTGACCCTTCCAACTCGATGAGCACATGCCACCTGTTACCCACTAGTTTCAGCTTTTGGGACTTTGAGTGAACAGTCAACAGTCGTTCCTCTTCCCTTATGATTCCTCGAACTTTGAAATTTCTCCTATGGCGAGATCGATAGCTGTGAGCCTCCCTCGATCCAACGGTCCAAATATTTCTGGGATTTCACGAAATGGGAGTTTGAAACTCTCGTCTCCAAAATCACAACCTCCTCTACTTTCTGATTTTCGAAATAGAGAAATTTGCGCGTGAGATCAACGACTCCTGTTGATTCCCATCCAACGACCGCTACTCCTTTTGAGCTTTTGAAAACTAAAATATGCTCAACCTTAACTTCCTCACAGATCTGTGAGATCCAACGGTCCACGAAAATTCAACACTTCTCCATGCACAAATTCCATCGCTCAATTCCACAGTTGATAATCCCTTTCCCGATTTGGGAATTAGAGTGACCAAGGGTTTTGGCCTGCACTCCAAACTTATGGATCCCGAATTCATGAAATGATATAATGGCTCAAACTGACCACAATCAATGGTCCATGTTGATTCTTGATATCAGGGTGGTGGGTTCACCCAATTCCTAACCACCTTCCAGCTCCACTAGATCCTATGGGCCTCACGATTTTGCGAGTTATCCACAGAGAATTCTGACCTCCCAATTCACTTCTCAATGACTTATGCTCAAACGAATCGATGTTCTCCCTCCTGAACTTGATTTCTATGAGACGATTTTCGACCTTCGTCTTCCTTTGATGACTTCAAGGGTTAAATCTCTCATGAGCTTTCTCTGGTAAACTCAAACTTCCAAAAGGACCCTTGCACGTACTCCTTGCGGAAAACTTTCAAATAACCTCTAGTTATTTGAGTCTTCGACCTTGTGCACTCCTTGCAACTGTAGTCTTTCAACTTTCCCCTTGGTTGATAAGTTCAAAGATTTCAACCAGCCTGCGCACACTTTGCATGGCTCTATGCTTCACCTGCACTTCTAATGGTATGAGAACAATGATATATTTCATGAGTTTGCTGAGATAAAACTTAGACCCTCATCAATGCACACCTTGCGGACGTTCACTGCACTCCTTGCAAGAATTCTCAGGGAGGGAAACAACTGAAACTCATTTTTCTCCTCTCTCAGACTTCATACATTCAACATGAAATCATGCACACAACATAGCTTTGAGATAAATGCATAACAGAGAAACAAATCAACTGTAAACATACCATTTCACTTGTGTAAAAATTAAGCATTATAACACCATGAAAATTGATTCAAAGTCCATATATTAACTCAAGTGCTCCTGTACATGGGTTCTTCTCTACAACGCTCTTGCTTATCAAAATCTGAATGATGATAATAAAAATTACAACGATACAAGGGTGAGGGTGTTTATATCCATTTTCCCTCCTACGCTTCTAAACTATCTAATCTATTAAATTAAATCTACCTACTTGCATTCATTATGCATAAATGCCTCTATATTCGACAGATGAGAGCAATGCTCAAGATCTGTTTACAACATCTAGATATAAATGTAAGTATGTTTCCCTTAGCTATTTCATTAATGTCCATCCATTAATCTTCCAAACACTTCAAAATGTGCGCGGGCGCTTTTCCAGCTGTCTTCCGCCTTTATGCTGCTTGGCTGGCTACATACAATGCTCCTGCATCATACTCCCTCGCTTGAAAAATTTCATGAACTCCTGTTCATGATCTCTTACACGGTCTGTCCATGTCTATGAATTGTTGCTTCATCCTCCCAACTGGCATATTGAACTGGATGTCCTTTCCATTTGACCAAGTATTCAAAATACTCTTTTCTCCTAGTCTCTTTGCTAACCCTTTTGTCAATTACGCTTTCCATCTGTGGCTTTTCAACTACAGGCATTTGTTTTGTCCATTGAACTTCTTCCTGTTCCTCCTCTGCTCCTTCTTCTTTCACTATGTAAGGGTACAAATCTGCAACATTGAATATCGGTGAGATTCCAACCCCATCAGGTAATTCAATCTCATATTCATTTTTCCCAAATTTTCTTATGACCTTGCATGGTCCAATCTTTTTCATCTTCAGCTTGTTATACTTTCCCCTTGGGAACCTCTCCTTCCTCAAATGTGGAAGAATGAAATCACTAACTTCAAATTGAAGTTCTCGCATGTGTTGATCTTCTCTGTGATTGTATTCTTGACTTGAATTCTGTAATCACTCTTTGATTCGGCTGTGAAGCTCCTTCATTCCTTCTACAAAGTCCTTTGCACTAACACTCCTGAATTCGACTTGTTCTACATCTTTCAATTCAGAAAATCCCCTTTGCTGCATTCCATATACAATTTGGAATGGACTCTGCCCTGTGCTTCTATTGACTGAATCATTGTAAGTGAATTTTTCTTGTGGCAGAATGTGATCCCATTGACTGTGGTATTCAGTCACTAAGCTCCTTAGCAAATCTCCCAAGCTCCTGTTTATGACCTCTGTCTGTCCATGCGTCTGAGGATGATATGATGAGATAAAAGACAAACTTGTCCCCAAATTATTCCATAAGGTCCTCGGGAAATGTCCCATGAACTTGGTATCTCGATCATAAACGATACTCTTTGGCAAGCCGTGAATTCTCACGACTTCCTTGAAAAACAGGTTCGCAATATGAGTGGCGTCACTAGTCTTCTTGCATGGTATGAAATGTGTCATATTTGAAAATCTATCGATTACCACAAAGATAGAATCACATCCTCTTTGTGTCCTTGGCACTCCCAATATAAAATCCATGCTCACTATGTCCCATTGCCTTTCAGGTATGGGTAATGGTTGATATAATCCTATGTTCTTCCTTTTTCCTTTTGTGTGTTGACAAATTCTGCACCTGTCGACAAATTTCTTCACATCCATCCTCATCCCTGGCCAGAAATATGAGCCATTCATCTTTGAGAACGTTTTATCATGACCGAAGTGTTCGACCAATCCTCCACTGTGTTTTTCCTTCAAACAATTCTCCCTCATGGAGCATTTCAGAATACATAGGTGATTTCCCCTGAACAATAATCCATCCTGGATCATGTATTCAATCCATTGGCTTCTATACCTCAGAATTGGATTCTCAGATGCCTCATATGCCTCTTTAAAATCTGGTTCATCCCTGTACATTTCTTTGAGGTTATCAAAACCCAAAGTCTTGACTCTGAATTCCTGCATAAGCAAACATTTCCTACTCCAAGTGTCAGCAACTTTGTTAGCAGTTCCAGAAATATGCTTAGTCACAAAAGTAAAATTCTACTTGTATTCAACCCATTTAGCATGTTTTTGGTTCAACTTCTCATGTCAAGTCATGAATTGCAATGTGTGGTTATCACTATACAAAACAAACTCCTTGCGAACCAAATAGTGTCTCCATTTCTTCGTCGCTTGTATGACTGTGTATAATTCCTTGTCATATGTGGAGTACTTAATCTTTGTTTCATTCAGGTTTTCACTGAAATACGCTACCGAAATGTTGTCTTGGCTCAAGATCACTCCAATTGAAAATCCAATCGTGTCACACCTGACCTGGAATCTCTTGCTAAAATCTCGCAAAACTAGAATTGGTTGCTCAGTGATCTTCTTCCTCAGCAGATTGAATCTCTTCTCTGCTTCCTCTGTCCAGTGAAAAGATTTGTGTCGTTTATTCACCATATCCATCATCGGTGCGCTAATTCCACTGAATTTTTGGATGAATTTCCTGTAGGAGCTAGCCAAACCATGGAAGCTTTGAACTTCGAACACGCTCTTCGGCGACGACCAATTCTTAATCGCATTTATCTTTTCTTGATCCATTTTAAATTCATTTGTAGAGATAACAAAACCCAAATAAATGAGTTTTGTCCTCATAAATGAGGATTTTTTCATATTGATCAACAATTTCTCTTATTGCAACCTTCTCATTACTGCAACTAGATGCTTTAAGTGCTCTGCTTCAGTTTTGCTGAAAATTAATATATCATCAAGATATACAATGACGAATTTCCCAGTGAAATCCTTCAGGACTTCCTTCATCAACCTCATGAAAGTACTGGGCACATTCGTCAAGCCAAATGGCATGACAAGCCATTCATACAATCCTTCATTTGTTTTGAATGCTGCCTTCCATTCATCACCTTCTCTCATTCTAATCTGATGATATTTTCTTTTCAAATCAAGTTTTCAAAAGAACTTTGCTCCACTCAAGCAATCCATCAAGTCATCCATCCTTGGCAATGGAAACCTATATCTGATGGTAATCATATTGATTTCCCTTGAGTCTATACACATTCTCCAGCCACAATCTTTCCTTGGGCTGAGCACTATCGGAACAATGCATGGACTCAAGCTCTCTTGAATCAATCCTTTGTCCATTAAGTCCTGGACCTGTCTTTTAACTTCTTCATTTTCCTGCAACGTCAATAGATATGCTGCTTTTTTTGGTAAACTGGCTCCAGGTATAAGATCAATATGATGACTTATACTCCTGATAGGTGGCAACGAACAATGTAGTTCATCCACTACTATATCAACAAACTCTCCCAACAATTCTTGAATTTCTTCTGGTAAATCATCTATTCTCGTACTGGTCAAAACAATTTTGGGCTTCGTGACCATAATAAATTGTGTGTCTTCCTTCTTCTTAACCTCATCAAGAATTTATTTCCCACTCATGAAAAGTACAGTGTTTCTCATCTCTGCTTTCACCTCTTTATCCTAAATCGTCAGCAACATGTGAGTCCTACCATTTTTATCCAGGGTGTACGTGTTCTTTCTCCCATCATGAGCCACATTCCTGTCATATTGCCATGGCCTACCCAGCAATAGATGAGAAACATCCATGGGAATGACATAACATAATATCTCATCTTTATATCCTCCTATCTTAATTTCAACTAAACAATGTTTAGTGACATTTACTTGATGTCCTTTTTGTAGCCACGAAACTCTGTATGGGCATGGATGTCCAACGGTCTCCAACTCCAACCTTTCTACCATCTCTATAGATATGAGATTATCTGTGCTACTGCTGTCCACTATAACCTTGCATACTCTATCCTTAGTTTTGCAAGTAGTCCGAAACAGACTGTTTCTTTGGGCCGGGTTCTTTGGCTCCTTCTCTGGCTTCAAGAGAACTTTCCTCATCATTAAGGATCTTCCGCCCTTAACATCCTTTGCCTCAACATTTCATCCTTGAGCTTTGCCAATGTGAGGTTCACCACCATTTTTCTTCATATCTGGACACTCATAGGATTTATGTCGAATGTTTCCACAGACAAAGCATTTCACTTCACCTCCTCTGCCTCTTCCTCTTCCATTGGCTCGAGGAAAAGTATTTCTATCAACATACTGCCTTCCTTGTGAGTTTCCTCCTACCTCAGGTTGAGTTTGAGGTTTGTTTCCCTCTTCTTTAGGTTTTTGAGTTCTGTCCTAGGCAATTGTCTTGCCTTTGCTTTGACTTCTACCTCAGCCTCTTTGACCTTGCTTTCGACTCAACTTCTCTACAGCTTTCAGAGACACCTAATAATCATCTTCCACATTTCAAATGGTCATCATCCTCATCTCATCTTGAATGTCATATCGTAGACCATTCATGTACCTGGCAACTTTTTCATCATCGCTCTCTCGATGACCTGCTCTGATGTTTATCCTGTAGAATTCTTCAGTGTATTATTTCACTGACAACAACTTCTGTCTCAAATTCTACATCCTTCGAAACAGAGTGATTTGATAATCCCTGTGTATAAATTTGGCTTTCATCTTTGCAACCATTCTATCCCAGTTTTTTATTTTCTACTTTCCTTTGCAGCGTCTGTCAGCCTGCAGTTCATCCCACCACAGTGCTGCATACCCTTTAAGTATGGTGAAAACATGTTTGACTTTATTATCTTCCTCGACCTCCTCATATTCTAAGTGTTTATCTAGAGCTCTAATCCAGTCTAGAATCTCTTCAACATCCAAGTTTCCCTCATACATGGGAATGTCCATTTTTTCCCTAGCACCTATCCTTGCAGCAACCCTGAATAGGCATTCTTCTGTATCATCTTCGACTACAACTTCTTCGTTTACATCTTCATTTCCACTCTCATCTTTGCTGATATCCCCAATGTCAACTATGCACCTTTGTGTTGTCTCCATAGCATCAAGCCTGACATGTAATTCGTGCATTTCCCTTTCCACTGCTGGACCAGGTATTTGCCTATCTCTTCTTCTCGATGGCATGGCTATAAAATTCCTCCTTTCTATATACTACAGAAAGTAAAGAATGTGTTATGTGCTCTGATAACAAAACTAGCGTGTATTAGACTACACCTTTTCCTCTAGCTCCCTCTGCCTGAAATATACAGACAAAATCAGGCTCTGATACCACAACTGGCGTAGACCCCCTGCCCTTAGGCCAAAATCAGCGTAGGATCTTTTCCAAACCACACAAAGAGTTAATTAAACCCTTTGTTTAAGCCACAAAAAATTTTGGGCTTCGTGATTTGGAGGTTCTCGATGCAATGTCACAACTCTTGCAATCGCCGAAACGCAAAATGTCAACGAGGGTTGAACCTTCCAACTCGACGAGCACATGCCACCTGTTACCCACTAGTCCCTACTTTCAGGACTTCGAGTGAACAATCAACAATCGTTCCTCTTCCCTTTTGATTCCCCAAACTTTGAAATTTCACCTTTGGCGAGATCGACGGCTGTGAGCCTCCCTCGATCCAATGGTCCATATATTTTTGGGATTTCGCGAACCAGGAGTTTGAAACTCTCCACTCCAAAATCACGGCCTCCTCTACTTCCCGAATTCCGAAATAGCGAAATTTGCGCCCGAGATCAATGGCTCCTGTTGATTCCCATCCAACGACCACTACTCCTTATGATATTTTGAATGCTAAAAGATGCTCAGCCTTAACTTCCTCACAGATCTATGAGATCCAATGATCCATGGAAATTCGACACTTCTCCACAAAGAAATTCCACCATTCAATTCCACACCTGATAATCCCTTTCGTGCTTCGGGAATTATAGTGACCAAGGCTTTTGTCCTGCACTCCAAACTTATGAATCCCGAATTCATGAAATGATCTAATGGCTCAAATTGACCATGATCAATAGTCCACTTTGATTCTTGATATCAGGGTGGTGGGTTCGTCCAATTCCTAGCCACCCTATAGCTCCACTGGATCCTACAGTCCTCGCGATTTTGTGAGTTCTCCACAGAGAATTATGATAGCCCAATTCACTTCTCAATGACTTCTGCCCAAACGAATTAGTGTTCTCCCTCCTGAACTTGATTTCTATGAGACGATTGTCGACCTTCGTCTCCCTTTGACCACTTCAAGGGTTAAATCCCTCCTGAGCTTTCTCTAGTAAACTCAAACTTCCAAAAGGAACCTTGCATGCAATCCTTACGAAATTTTTTCAAATAACCTCTGGTTATTTGAGTCTTTGACCCTGCGCACTCCTTGCAGCCGCAGTCTTTCAACTTTCCCCTTGGTTGATAAGTTCAAATATTTCAACTAGCCTGCGCACACTTTGCATGGCTCTGTACTTCACCTGCACTTTTGATGGTATGAGAACAATGATATCTCTCCTGAGTTTTATGAGATAAAACTCAGATCCTCGTCAATGCACACCTTGCGGACGTTCACTGCACTCCTTGCAGGTATTTTCAGGGAGGGAAACAATTGAAACTCATTTTTCTCCTCTCTCAGACTTCATACATTCAACATGAAATCATGCACACAACACAACTTTGAGATAAATTCATAACAGAGAAACAAATCAACTGTAAGCATACCGTTTGAGAAACAAATCAATTGTAAGCATACCATTTAACTAGTGTAAATAGTAAGAATCATAACACCATGAAAATTGAGTGAAAGTCCATATATTAATCAAGTGCTCCTATACATGGGTTCTTCTCTACATCTCTCTTGCCTATCTAAATCCGAATGACTATAATAAAAATTATAATGATACAAGGGTGAGGGTGTCTATATCCATTTTCCCTCCTATGCTTCTACACTGTCTAATCTATTAAATTAAATCTACCTACTTGCATTCATTACGCATAAATGCCTCTAGATTCGACAGATGAGAGAAATGCTCAAGATCTATTTACAACAACTAGATATAAATGTAAGTACGTTTCCCTTAGCTATTTCATTAATGTCCATCCATTAATCTTCAAAACTCTTCAAAATGTGTGTGGGCGCTTTTCTAGTTGTCTTCCGCCTGTATGCTTCTTGGTTGGCTGCGTACAATGCTCCTGCATCATACTCCCTCGATTGAAAATTTTCATGAACTCCTATTCATGAGCTCTTGCATGGTCTGTCCATGCCTCTGAATTGTTGCTTCATCCTCCCAACTGGCATCTTCAACTGGATGTCCCTTCCATTTGACCGAGTATTCAAAATACTCTTTTTTCCTGGTCTTTTTGCTAACCCTTTTGTCAATTACGCTTTCCATCTGTGGCTTTTCAACTACAGGCCTTTATTTTGTCCATTGAGCTTCTTCATGTTCCTTCTCTACTCCTTCTTCTTCCCCTTTGTAAGGGTAAAAATCTGCAACATTGAATATCGATGAGATTCCGACCCCATCAGGTAATTCAATCTCATATGCATTTGTCCCAAATTTCCTTATGACCTTGCACAGTCCAATCTTTTTCATCTTCATCTTGTTATGCATTCCCCTTGGGAACCTCTCCTTCCTAAAATGTGAAAGAATCAAATCACCAACTTCAAATTGAAGTTCTCACCTGTGTTTATCTGCTCTGCACTTGTATTCTTGACTTGAATTCTGCAATCGCTCTTTGATTCGGCTGTGAAGCTCCTTCATTCCTTCTACAAAGTCCTCTGCACTAGCACTCCTAAATTCAACTTGTTCTGCATCTTTCAATTCAAAAAATTCCCTTGGCTACATTCCATATACAGTTTGGAATGGACTCTGCCCTGTGCTTTTATTGAGTGAATCATTATAAGTGAATTCTGCTTGTGGCAGAATGTGATCCCATTGACTGTGGTGTTTAGTCACTAAGCTCCTTAGAAAATCTCCCAAGCTCCTGTTTACAAACTCTATCTTTCCATCCATCTGAGGATGATATACTGAGATAATAGACAAACTTGTCCCCGACTTCTTCCATAAGGTCCTCCAGAAATGTCCCACAAACTTGGTATCTCGGTCAGAAATGACACTCTTTCGCATGCTGTGAAGTCTAATGACTTCCTTGAAAAACAGGTTCGCAATATGAGTGGCATCACTGGTTTTCTGGCATGGTATGAAATGTGCCATCTTTGAAAATCTATCGACTACCACAAATATCGAATCATATCCTCTTTGTGTCCTTGGCAGTTCTAATATAAAATCCATTCTCACTGCATCCCACAACCTTTTAGGTATGGGTAATGGTTGATATAATCTTGTGTTTTGACTTTTTCCTTTTGTGTGATGACAAATTTTGCACCTGTTCACAAATTTCTTCACATCCATCCTCATCCCTGGCCAAAAATATGAGCCATTCAGCTTTGAGAAAATTTTATCATGACCGAAGTGTCCATCCAATCCTACACTATTTTTTTCCTTCAACAAATTCTCCCTCATGGAGCATTTCATAATACATAGCTGATTTCCCCTAAACAATAATCCATCCTGGATCATGTATTCAGTCCATTGGCTTCTATCCCTGAGAATTGGATTCTCAGATGCCTCATATGCCTCTCTAAAATCTGGGTCATCCTTGTACATTTCTTTGAGGTTATCAAAACCCAAAGTCTTGACTCTGGATTCCTGCATAAGCAAACATTTCCTACTCAAAGCGTCAACAAGTTTGTTAGTAGTTCCAAAAATATGCTTAGTCACAAAAGTAAAATTATTCATGTATTCAACCCATTTAGCATGTTTTTGGTTCAACTTCTCTTGTCGAGTCACGAATTGCAAAGTGTGATTATCATTATACAAAACAAACCTATTTGGGAACCAAATAGTGTCTCCATTTCTTCAAACTTGTATGACTGCGTAGAATTCCTTGTCATACGTGGAGTGATTAATCTTCATTTCATTTAGTTTTTCATTGAAATACGTGATCAGCCTGTTGTCTTGGCTTGAGACTGATCCAATAGAAAATCCACTCGCGTCACCCCTGACCTGGAATGTCTTGCTAAAATTTGGCAAAACCAGAATTGGTTGCTCTGTGATCTTATTCTTCAGCTGATTGAAGCTCTTCTTCACTTCCCCTGTCCAGTGAAAATATTTGTGTCATTTCTTCACCGTTTCCATCATCGATGCGCTAATTCCACTAAATTTTCAGATGAATTTCCTATAGAATCTAGCCAAACCATGGAAGCTTCGAACTTTGAACACGCTCTTCGACGATGGCCAATTCTTAATTTCATTTATCTTTTCTGGATCCATTTTCAATTCATTTGCAGAGATAACAAAACCCAAATAAATGAGTTTTGTCCTCATAAATGACGATTTATTCATATTGATTAGCAATTTCTCTTGTTGTAACTTCCTCATTACTGCAACTAGATGCTTTAAGTGCTCTGCTTCAGTTTTGCTGAAAATTAATATATCATCAAGATATACAATAGTGAATTTCCTAGTGAAATCCTTCAGGACTTCATTCATCAACCTCATGAAAGTACTGGGCGCATTCGTCAAGCCAAATGGCATGACAAACCATTCATACAATCCTTCATTTGTTTTGAATGTTGTCTTCCATTCATCACCTTCTCTCATTCTAATTTGATGATATCCGCTTTTCAAATCATGTTTTGAAAATAACTTTGCTCCACTCAAGAAATCCATCAAGTCATCCATCCTTGGCAATGGAAACCTATATCTGATGGTAATCTTATTGACTGCCCTTGAGTCTGTACACATTCAACAACCACCGTCTTTCCTTGGGCTGAGCACTGTCGGAACAATGCATGGACTTGAGATCTCTCGAATCAATCCTTTGTCCATTAAGTCTTGGACCCGTCTTTTAACTTCTTCATTTTCCTGTGGCGTCAATCGATATGCTGCTTTGTTTAGAAAACTGGCTCTAGGTATAAGATCGATATGATGACTTATACTCCTGATAGGTGGAAATGAACAAGGTAGTTTGTCCACTACTATATCAACAAACTCTCCCAGCAATTCCTGGATTTCTTCTGGTAAATCATCTATTCTCGTACTGGTCAAAACAATTTTGGGCTTCCTGACCACAATAAATTGTGTGTCTTCCTTCTTCTTAACCTCATCAAGAATTTCTTCCCCACTCATGAGAAGTACAGTGTTTCTCATCTCTATTTTCGCCTCTTTATCCTTAATTGGCAGCAACATGTCAGTCCTACCATTTTTCTCTAGGGTGTACGTGTTCTTTCTTCCATCATGAACCACATTCCTATCATATTTCCATGGTCTACCCAACAATAGATGAAAAACATCCATGGGAATGACATCACATAATATCTCATCTTTATATCCTCCTATCTTAATTTCAACTAAACACTATTTAGTGACATTTACCTGATGTCCTTTTTGTAGCCACGAAACTCTGTATGGGCTTGGATGTGCAACAGTCNTCCATGGGAATGACATCACATAATATCTCATCTTTATATCCTCCTATCTTAATTTCAACTAAACACTATTTAGTGACATTTACCTGATGTCCTTTTTGTAGCCACGAAACTCTGTATGGGCTTGGATGTGCAACAGTCTCCATATCCAACTTTTCTACCATATATGTAGATACAAGATTATCTGTGCTACCACTGTTCACTATGACCTTTCATACTCTATCCTTAGTTTTGCAGGTAGTCTAAAATAGACCGTTTCTTTGGGCCTAGTTCTCTGGCTCCTTCTCTAGCTTCAAGAGAACTTTCCTCATCATTAAGGATCTTCCACCCTTAGCATCCTCTGCCTCAACATTCCTTCCTTGAGCTTCGACAATGTGATTTTCACCACCATTTCTCTTCCTATCTGGACACTCATAGCATTTATGTCCAATTTTTCCAAAGACAAAGCATTTCACTTCACCTCCTCTGCCTCTTCCTCTTCCTCTGGATCAAGGAAAAGTATTTCTATCAGCATACGTCCTTCCCTATGAGTTTCCTCCTCCCTCAGGTTGATTTTGAGGTTTCTTTCCCTCTTCTTTAGGTTTCTGATTTCTGTCCTGGGAAATTATCTTTCCTTTTCTTTGACATCTACCTCAGCCTCTTTGACCTTTCTTTTGGCTCATCTTCTCTTCAGCTTTCAGAGCCACATGATAAGCATCTTCCACATTTCGAATGGTCATCATGCTCATCTCATATTGAATGTCATACCATAGACCATTCATGTACTTGACAACTTTTTCATCATCTCTCTCCCGATGACCTGCTCTGATGTTTATCCTGTAGAATTCCTCAGTGTATTCTTTCACTAACATCAGCTTTTGTCTCAAATTCTTCATCCTCCGAAATAGAGTGATTTGATAATCCCTGGGTATAAATTTGGCTTTCATCTTCGCAACCATTCTATCCTAGTTTTTTATTTTTTGCTTTCCTTTGCAGCGTCTGTCAGCCTGCAGTTCATCCCACCATAGTGTTGCATGCCCTTTAAGTCTAGTAACAACATGTTTGACTTTCTTATCTTCCTCGACATCCTCATAGTCAAAGTATTTATCTAGAGCTCTAATACAGTATAGAAGCTCTTCAACAATCAAGTTTCCCTCATACATGGGAATGTCCATTTTTTCCCTAGCACCTATCCTTGCAACAACCCTGAATAGGCATTCGTCTGTAGCATCTTCGACTGTAAATTCTTCATTTACAACTTCATTTTCACTTTCATCTTCACTGATATCCCCAGCATCATATGTGTGCCTTTGTGTTGTCTCCATAGCATCAAGCCTGGCACATAATTCGTGCATTTCCCTTTCCACTGCTGGATCAGGTATTTGCCTGTCTCTTCTTCTCGATGACATGGCTATACAATTCCTCCTTTCTATCTGCTACAGAAAGCAAAGAATTTGTTTTGTGATCTGATACCTCAACTGACAAGTATCAGACTACTACTTTTCCTCTAGCTCCCTCTGCTTGAAATATATAGACAAAATCAGGTTCTGATACCACAACTGGCGCAGACCCCCTACCCTCGGGCTGAGATCAGGGCAGGATCTTTTCCAAACCATGCAAAGAGTTAATTAAACCCTTTGTTTAAGCCACAAAGGATTTCAGGATTCATGAGTTGGAAGTTCTCGATGCAATGTCACAACTCTTGCAATCGCCGAAACGTGAAATGTCAACGAGGGTTAACCCTTCCAACTCGACGAGCACATGCCACTTGTTACCCACTAGTTCCAGCTTTCGGGACTTCAATTGAATAGTCAACAATCGTTCCTCTTCCCTTATGATTCTCCGAACTCTGAAATTTCTCCTTTGGCAAGATCGACGACTATGAGCCTCCCTTGATCCAACGGTACTGATATTTTCAGGATTTCACGAACCAAGAGTTTGAAACTCTTGACTCCAAAATCATGGCCTCCTCTACTACCCAAATTTTGAAATAACGAAATTTGTGTGCGATATCAATGGCTCCTGTTGATTCCCATCCAATGACCGCTACTCCTTCTGAGATTTTGAATGCTAAAATACACTCAACCTTAACTTCCTCACAGATCTATGATATCCAACGGTCCATGGAAATTTGACACTTCTCCACGAAGAAATTCTACCGTTCAATTCCACACTTGATAATCCCTTTTGTGATTCAGGAATTAGAGTGACCAAGGGTTATTTCCTGCACTCCAAACTTACGAATCCTGAATTCATGAAATTATCTAACGACTCAAACTGACCACGATCAATAGTCCACGTTGATTCTTGATATCAGGGTGGTGGGTTCATCCAATTCCTAACCACCTTATAGCTCCACTGGATCCTATGGTCCTCGCAATTTCACGAGTTCTCCACAGAGAATTCTGACTACCCAATTCACTTATGAATGACTTCTTCCCAAACTACTCGGTGTTCTCCCTTCTGAACTTGATCTCTATAAGATGATTTTCGACATCCATCTCTGTTTGAGCACTTCAAGGGTTAAATCCCTCCTGAGCTTTCTCTCATAAAGTCAAACTTCCAAAAGGACCCCTGCACACACTCCTTGCGGAAAAATTTCAAATAACCTCTGGTTATTTGAGTCTTCAACCCTGTGCACTCCTTGCAACCGTAGTCTTTCAACTTTCCCATTGGTTGATAAGTTCAAAGATTTCAACCAGCCTGTGCACACTTTGCATGGCTCTGTGCTTCACCTGCACTTCTGTTGGTATGAGAACAATGATACCTCTCCTGAGTTTTTGGAGATAAAACTCATACCCTCATCAATGCACACCTTGCAGACGTTCACAACGCTCCTTGTAGGAATTCTCAGGGAGAGAAACAGTTGAAACTCATTTTTCTCCTCTCTCAGACTTCATACATTCAACATGAAATCATGCACACAACACAACTTTGAGATAAATTCATAACAGAGAAACAAATCAACTGTAAACATACCATTTAACTAGTGTAAACAGTAAGCATCATAACACCATGAAAACTGAGTCAAAGTCCATATATTAACTCAAGTGCTCCTGTACATGGGTTCTTCTCTACAACTCTCTGCTACATCTCTCTTTCTTATCAAAATATGAATGATGATAATAAAAATTACAATGATACAAGGGTGAGGGTGTCTATATCCGTTTTCCCTCCTACGCTTCTAAACTATGTAATGTATTAAATTAAATCTACCTACTTGCATTCATTACGCATAAATGCCTCTACATTCGACAGATGAGAGAAACGCTCAAGATCTGTTTACAACATCTAGATATAAATGTAAGTACGTTTCCCTCAGCCATTTCATTAATTTCCATCCATTAATCGTCAAAACACTTCAAAATGTGTGTGGGCGCTTTTCTAGTTGTCTTTCGCCTTTATGCTACTTGGTTGGCTGCGTACGATGCTCCTACATCACAATAGAAAGATAATATAGCTTCCAATTTTTATCCTTTTAAAATAAACACAATGATCAAAATGACATCTACTATAACCTTGTTTTGTCATATAACTGTCAAACTTCAAAGGATTTTGACTTCCCATGCACTCCTTGCGTTCTCGGGATTTCGATAATTCAGATCAAAGGATTTCTTGAAAAGAAATTCTTCTCTCCCACCTGACGTTCCTCTGTTCTGGTTCTTTGACACTTGGTCACCTCTTGGCGTTGTGCACACCTTGCACCTGTTCTAATTTCCCTTTGTTCTCTCTTTGAACTCTTCTAAGTCAATCTAAGACTCAATCAACACACTCCTTGCGTTTGAGATGCACGCCTTGCATACGAGTTTCAAAAGAGAAACAATTGAAAATTATCTAGTTTCATCACAAAATCATATGATCAACTCTTGAACAATCACAAATGAACAAAATGAACTGAATCACATACACACACAATATAACATTCATTCAATCACACATTCAAATGAACACATTCCAGGGATTTTGGACAATTCCATCTGTTCTATTCATTCATGAAAACAAATTACATAATCTTGCAGTTCTCCACTGCATCTTTCTTCTACTATACTCTATTGATTTCTATCTCTATCTCATGGTCATCATATGGTAACTTTACAATACAACAACAAGTGTCTAAGGAATGGCTCCACAATCTCTCACCGTCCTGTCTGTAACCTATCCTATCAAACTCTTAGCAATTACCTACTATGCCCTATTACAATAACTAACAGTTATTGTCAGATAAGAGTCAACACTCTATATTTGCAACCTCTTACAGTCCTTCAGTCTTTACAAACAAGTTACATATTTAAAATGTTGTTTACAAAATATCTCAACAATCGATTTATCTCTGAAATTAATGTTGATATGTCACAACCCTGCCTCCATGCTTGCGTCTTTGACTTTGAAGGAAATGTTCCCGCATCATACTCCTCTGGTTAAAATTTTCATGGACTCTTGTCCATGAGTTCCTGCATTGTCTTTCCATGCTTCAAAATATCAGGTTTTGTGACCCAAATTCAATCTTCCATTTTATGATCTTTACACTTCACTAAATACTCAAGAAATGTCTTCCTCCTGGTCTTCCTTCCATCTCTTTGTTCAATGATTTTCTCCATCTGATGTTTTTTTGTTCTTGGAAATTATTATTGCCGCTGAACTTATTTCTAATCATCTGATTCTCCTGCCTCATCTCTCATGTAAGGATATAGGTCTGCAACATTGAATACCGGTGATATCCCAACATTGTTTGGCAACTTAATTTCATAAGCATTGGCTGTGAATTTTCTGAGAATCATGCATGGTCCTATATTCTTCATATTCAACCTATTATATGTTCCCCTTGGAAACCTCTCTTTTGTCAAATGAGATAAAAATTCATCTCCAACCTCGAATTGAACTTCTCTCTTGTGATCAACTCTGTTCTTGTATTTGTCACTGCTGTCATGTAGCTGCTCCCTGACTCTATCATGGAGTTTCTTCATTTTTGTTGCAAAATCCTCTGCTCCAACACTTCTGAATTCATCTTGATTCAAATATCTCAACTCTATAATCCCTCTTGGCTATATACCATACACAATTTCAAATGGAATTTTCCATGTGCTAATGTTCACTGAATTGTTGAATGTAAATTATTCTTGTGCCAGAATCTGATCCCATTGACGACCTTGCTCAATGACTAAAATTATCAACAAGTTTCCCAAACTCCTGTTTACTACTTCAATCTGTCCATCTATCTGAGGGTGATATGTTGAAATAATGGACAAGTGTGTCGCCAGCCTCTTCCATAGGGTCCTCCAAAAGTGTCCTACAAATTTGGTGTCCCTGTCTGAGACTATGCTCCTAGGCAATCCATGTAGTCTCACTACTTCTCTGGAAAAAAAATTGGCTATGTGTGTAGCATCATCTGTCTTCTGGCATGGTATGAAATTGTCATTTTTGAAAATCTATCCACCACAACAAATATGGAATCGCTCCCTTTCTGATTTCTAGGCAATCCCAAAAAAAAATCCATACTGATTGTATCCCATGACCTTTCTGGAATTGGTAATGGCTGATACAAACCAGTGTTCTATTATCTTCCTTTTGTATACTGACAAATTCTGCATTTTTTCACAAACATTTTCACCTCTTCTCTCATGCTCGACCAATAATGTGAGTTACTCAGTTGTGCAAATGTCTTATCATGACCAAAACGTCTGTTAGTGATAAAAAACACACTGGTATTTTGATGAGTATTTCCATCACTCCTCAAATGATTTATCATTTTCTTCAGTTTATTTCCAGTATCTTAACCTCCATAGTGTTCATCAAGCTCCTTCTTGATTACTTTTCTCAAATTTTATGCTTCTGGACCTGCAATACAAGATACAAATAGCAAAATGTCATTCCATTTCTTTGATGTCTTTTATACTTCGATAAAATCCATATTTTTATTCCAAAAAATTCCCCAAAAAGCAATAGTGGTGTGTGCCTAGGTGAGCCTAGTCTATCTTAAATCAAGCCATGCAATACATCAAGCCTAGTGCACCAAGCAATGAGTCAAGCCAAATCTTGAGTCCAAATGTCAAGCGCATTCAACACATAAACCATACAAATCCCATCTCTAACACCAATGCCCAAGCACAAGTGCCAAATTCCGAGTCCATATGTCACCAAAGTCATGCAACATACAAACTAAATCCAAGCCATGTTTCAAGTCATGAGTCAAGCTATGAATTGATACACAAATCGACACATAACCCATAGATCAGTCACAAATCAAGTTGTATGTCGATACACTAAGCATATTATTAAGTCCTTTCTCATTCTATATTTATGCACCGTCAAAGTTTCTCTGCTACTCTGCATAATTTTCTTCTCAAAGATAAAGACAGAGCTTTCACAAGCGCAAAGAGAAAAATTATAACCAATTAGTTGGTGAAAATGATGCAGGTGTGCCTGCTAGGCACGTCCGCTCACAGGATCTTTCCTCCTTTCTCGGCATGAAGAATTGAAAGGTTCTTCTATTTCCCTATCAGGAAGTTTTCCACCCACAACAACTCAACACTAGGTCTCCCTTTCTTCTAAATCCACGCTAACCTTTTTGTTATCGGGGGTCCTCCTATCGGGATTTTGACACTCGTGATGTCCAAACAACTTGGTTCACTGATCCCCGATTCCCGACACGCTCCTCTGCTACCTTAGCCTCCCAAGCTAAGTATTTAGTCCACGCAACCACCTCTTATATGACTGCAATCATATTCCCATCGGGGTTTTAGACTTTCCGATGTCAAATATACCCATCCTCAGGATTCGTGATCCCTCGAATCCCGATGCACTCTTTGCGCGCTAGCTCCCCTGGCTAGGCTCCTGGCCCCTATGACCATTGTTCCCGTGACCGTAGTCTTATCCCTCGTCGGGGCTACAAGATTTCAAATGATGAAAAACACTTTCCCACGGGATTTCAGATTCCTCGAATCCTGAATCTTTGATTTGCTGACATCTGGCCCCATGGTGGCACCTTCCTCCTTGTCAGGGTTTCAGGCTTCATGATTCCAAAATGCACAAACACCTTGTCACCGGGATCCCCGATATCCCGATGAATCAACCACCGATAAACGACTTCCTTTTCGAGACTTTTCCCGATGGCTCCGATTACTTCCACGTGTCCTCCCCTGATGGACGGTCCTGTTTAACTCTTGGGGTTTCACAATTTCTGATGTCCTGGACGCCTTGTCCCTAGGAATCATGAAATGCTGAACTCTGACTCCCTTCAAATCTCTGACATGCGTCCCAAATGAATGGATAGTTCATATTTGTCCTTGCTATTTCGAGGCTTTACAAGACTATGAACACTCACTTACCTAAACCCTGATGACCACATCCCTGATCTAGATGACCACGCGACATGTGTCCTCCCTGAGATCCTCCGGCTGTGATCCTTCCGTTGGTTTGGGGTTCACCTAGTCACGCATTATTATCTTTTGAACCTTCAGAATGTCGATGGACTCTCGATCCCTGCCACCTGTACCAATAGATGGATGGCTCTGAACTCATTGGGGTTTCAAGACTTCTGATGTCCCGACTCTCACAACCTCAGGAACTTTGATTTCCTGACTCCTGACGCCTCGATATCTGCCACGCGTCTCCACAAATGGACGGTCCTGATCTTCCCAGGATTTTCTCTATGGAAGTTTCCGATCTTCTTCTCTCGTGAATCCCGATTTCCCAAACCCCGACAACTCGATATACCGATGCCTCTTGGGGTTCTTACTCTGCTCACGAGGTTTTAAACCCTGTGCAACTCCTGTCAGACTAGACGACTGATGGGTAACTGATCCACGATCCAACGACTCATGACCCCTGGACATTGAACTTCGAATGCAACCGTAACCTCCTTGCTTCTTTGTCAGATCCAACGGCTGACGAGATTTTGCCAATCTTCTCCACAAGATCTTAATTGTCTATCTTCCTCTTGGATGTCTTCTACGAGTGAACCCAGTATTCCTCTATTAAAAATGGTCCTCCTGCGCGTAACTTTGCAGTGCCTGTTCAAACACTCTACGACATAGACTCTTTGTGCTTCTTTTCGACAAGCTTGAAAGCCTTATCCCTCCTGATCTCTCTCACACTTTCAACCCCAAAGAGGGTCCTTGCACGCACTCCTTGCGGCAGTTCTCAAACACCTCCAAGTGTTGAGTTATTTCGACTCTGTGCACACCTGCAGCAACAGTCCTTCAATACTTCACTCAGATTTACAACTGAGATTCTCCTTAGCCTGCACACTCCTTGCATAGCTCCTATAACCCAATTTCACTTCTGGGTGAATGAGAACAAGAGTTAAACTATACGAGCCTTCTGTCAATGCACTCCTTGCGGACGACTTCAACTGCACTCCTTGCAGGAATCCTTGCTCAGATAGAGAAACAATTGAAACTCATTTCTTCTACTTCCTTTTAGACTTCAATCTCAACACATGAAATCATATACACAACATAACAGCAAATGCATAACAAGAAGTAAATACTCATGAGCATATCAATCAACACACATACACAGAGAACAAACACAACTCCATGAATTTGAATTAAACTCTTCTAATAATCCAAATAACTGTACATGGGTGTTTCTACACAGCTCTCTGCTTCTCTTCTCAATGCTCAGAATTCTTCTAACTATGTTACAATGCACAATGAGGGTGTCTATATCCGTTTTCCCTCTTTTCTTCTAAAACTGTCTAATCTAATATTCAATTCTACCTACTTACATTTACTACTATAAATGCCTCCATCTACTTCAGATGAGAGCGGGGCACTCAAGGTATGATTACATTATACCATGACGCCTTCATTAAATGATCTCATTTATATTTGGCGCATCGACTTCAAGGGAAAATTCAAAAATTTGGTTGGGTCTGCCTAGCTGTCCTCTGTCTTCCACACTCGCTCGCTTGACGTGAGGGATGCTCCTGCATCATACTCCCTCGCTTGAAAATTTTCATGGGCTCATGTCCATGAGCTCCTGCGCAGTCTGTCCATGCTTCAGAATCTCTGTTTCATTTTCCCAGCTGGCATCTTCAACTAGATGGCCCTTCCACTTGACCAAATATTCAAAATATTCTTTCCTTTTGGTCTTCTTACCCACTCGTTTATCCAATATCTGCTCCATCTGTGGCTTCTCTACAATTGGCATCTGCTTTTGCCACTGAACCTCTAACTGTTCATCACTTGTTCCTGCTTCCCCAGCTGTGTATGGGTATAAATCTGAGACATTGAATATCGGAGAAATTCCGATCCCATCAGGTAATTCAATCTCATAAGTATTCTCCCCAATTTTCTTCAAGACCTTGCATGGTCCGATTTTCTTCATCTTCAATTTATTGTATGTTCCTCTCAGGAACCTTTCTCTTCTCAAGTGCGCTAGAATCAAGTCACCAACCTCAAATTGGAGTCGTCTTTGATGCTGATCTGCTCTCTGCTTATACTCCTGACTTGAATTCTGCAGTCGCTCCTTCACCCGGCTGTGAAGTTCTTTCATCGCCTCTGCGAATTCTTCTGCACTAGCGCTCCTAGTAGCAGTTTGTTTTGAATCTTTCAATTCACAAACTCCTCTCGGCTGCATGCCATATACAATCTGGAATGGACTCTGGCCTGTGCTCCTGTTCATTGAGTCATTATAAGAAAACTTTGCCTGCGGAAATACATTGTCCCAATTGCTGTGTTGCTCCGCCACTAGGATCCTCAGCAAGTCTCCCAGACTTCTTTTCACCAATTATTTCTATCCATCCGTCTGAGGATGATAGGCTAAACTAAACAAAAAGTTAGTCCCCAACTTCTTCCATAATGTCCTCCAAAAGTGTCCTAAGAAATTTGTATCTCTGTTCGAAACAATACTCCTTGGTAAGCCGTGAAGTCGAATGAATTCTTTGAAAAACAGATTCGTGATGTGAGTCATATCACTGGTTTTCTGACATGGGATAAAATGTGCCATATTGGGAAATCTATCCACTACCACGAAGATCGAATCAAATCCTCTTTGCGGTCTTGGCAATCCCAATATGAAATCCATGCTAATTTCATCCCACGACTTCTCAGGTATGGGTAATGGTTGATAAAAACCCACATTCTACTTCCTTCCCTTTGAATGCTGGAAAATCCTGCATCTGTCTAAAAACCTCTTGACCTCTGCTCGTATCCCTAGCCAAAAGTATGACTCACTCAGCTTCGCGAATGTCTTATCATGACCGAAGTGTCCGACCAATCCTCCGCTGTGTTTTTCCTTCAGCAGATTCTCCCTCATGGAGCAATTAGGAATACACAGTTGATTTCCTCTTAACAACAATCCCTCCTGGATCATGTATTTGGCCCATTTGCTGCTATCACTGAGAACTGGATACTCAACTGCTTCATACGCTTCCTTAAAGTCTGGATCATCTGCGTACATGTCTTTGAGATCATCAAAACCTAACGTCTTGACTTTGAACTCCTACAACAGCAAACACTTCCAGCTCAAATCATCAACAACTTTGTTAGCAGTACCAGAAATATGTTTTATCACAAAAGTGAAATTCTGCATGTATTCAACCCACTTAACATGGCTCTGATTCAACTTTACCTATTGAGTCACAAACTGCAATGCATGGTTATCACTATACAAAACAAATTCCTTCGGAATCAAATAGTGCCTCCATTTCTTCAATGCCTAGATGATGGCATAAAATTCCTTATCATACGTGGAATACTTCACCTTCACTTCATTCAGCTTCTCGCTGAAATATGCAATTGGTCTGTCATCTTAACTTAAGACTGCTCCTATTGCAAACCAACTTGCATCACATTTTACCTGAAATGTCTTTTGAAAATCTGGCAACACTAGAATTGGTTGTTCCGTAATCTTCCATTTCAACAAATTGAAACTCTTCTCAGCCTCTTTAGTCTAGTGAAAAGATTTATGTCTTTTCTTCACTGTATCCATCATTGTTGCACTAATTCCACTGAAATTCCTGATGAATTTTAGGTAGAAACTATCCAACCCATGAAAACTTCTCACCTCAAATATGTTCCTCGGTGATGGCCAATTCTTGATTACCTCCACCTTATCTGGATCCATCCTCAACTCATTTTCCGAAATAACAAATCCCAAATAAATGAGCTCTGTCTTCATGAATGAGAAATTATTTATGTTTATTAACAACTTCTCTTACTGTAATCTCCTCATCACAATTTCTAAATGCTTCAGATGTTCAGCTTCCATTTTACTGAAAATCAGTATATCATCCAGATATACGATAACAAATTTTCCGATGAAATCCTTCAGGACCTCATTCATCAACCTCATAAAGGTAGTTGGCGCATTTGTTAAGACAAACGACATAACAAGACATTCATACAAACCTTCGTTTGTCTTGAATGATGTTTTCCATTCATCACCTTCTCTCATGCGAATCCGGTGATATCCACTCTTCAAATCAATCTTTGAAAAAAAAATTGCTTCACTTAAGCAATCCATTAAATCATCCATCCTTGGTAATGGAAACCTGTACCTGATGGTTATCTTGTTAATGGCTCTTGAATCAGTGCACATCCTCCATCCTTCATCTTTCTTTGGACTGAGTACCATCAGAACAACACATAGACTCAAGCTTTCCCTGACCAAACCTTTGTCCAACAAATCCTGGACTTGTCTTTTGACCTCTTCATTCTCCTGTGGCATCAATCTGTACGCGACATTGTTTGGAAAACTGGCTCTGGGTATGATATCGATATGATGACTCACACTTCTCATTGGTGGCAACGAACGAGGTAATTCGTCCACTACTATATCAGTGAACTCTTCCAGCAGTCCCTAAACTTCTTCTGGCAAATCGTCCACTCTGGTGCTAGTCAGAAAAATCTTCGATTTTCTAACCACAATGAATTGTGGTTCCTCCTTCTTCTTAACTTTCGTAAGAAGTTCCTTCCCACTCATGAGAAGTATTATGTTGCTTACCTCCGGTTTTACTTCTTTATCTTTTATCGGAAGCAACATGTGTGTTCTCCCGTTCTTTTCTAGGGTGTATGTGTTCATCCTCCCATCATGAATTACATTTCTATCATATTGCCACGGTCTACCCAACAATAGATGACAAACATCCATAGGAATAACATCACATACAATCCTATCATTATATCCTCCTTTTTTGAATTCAACTAAACACTGTTTAGTGATGTTTACCTGATGTCCCTTTTGTAGCCATGAAACTTTATATGAATTTGGATGATTAGTCGTCTCCAGCTCCAGCCTTTCTACCATCTCGGTTGAAATGAGATTGTCAGTGCTACCGCTATCCACAATGACCTTGCATGCCCAACCCTTGGTCTTGCAAGCTATTTTGAAAAGTCTGGTCCTTTGGAATGAACTTTCCACTTCTTTCTCTGGTGTCAAAAGGACTTTTCGCATCATCAACGATCTTCCGCCTTCAACGTCTTCTGCCTCAACATCTCGCCTCTGTGCCTCGGCGATGTGAGTTTCTCCTCCATCTTTCTTTTTCTCTGGACACTCGAATGACTTGTGCCCATTTTTTCCACATGTGAAGCATGTGATTACTCCACCTCTTCCTCTTCCTCTACCTATGGTACGAGGAAACCTATTATTATCAGCATATCCTCCTCTCTGCTCAGTGTGTTGTTCTCTGTGTTCTGCATATCGCCCTCGCTGTGAACTTCCACCTCTCTCTGTCTGAGTCTAAGGTTTCTTCCAGTCATCCCTGGGCTTCTGGGTTCTTTCCTGGGTAAATGCTTTGCCTTTGGGCTGAGTTCTACCTCGACCTCTTTGACTCTGGTTTCGGCTCAGCTTCTCTTCCACTTTCAGACCCATTTGATAAGCATCCTCCACCGTTCGGATGGTTGCCATGCTCATTTCATCCTGAATCTCATATCTCAGGCCATTCATATACCTGGCCACTTTTTCATCATTGCTTTCACGATGAACTGCCCTGATATTCAACCTATAAAATTCCTCAGTATATTCCTATACTATCATCAGCTTCTATCTCAGGTTCTGCATCCTCCTGAACAAAGAAATTTGATAGTCCCTGGGAATAAATTTTGCCTTCATCTTTGCAATCATCTTGTCCCAGCTCTTAATTTTTTGCTTGCCTTGGCAACACCTGTCAGCTTGTAGTTCATCCCACCACAAGGCTACATGTCCTTTTAATCTCGTGATGGCATTCCTGCCTTTCTTGTCCTCTTCGACATATTCATAGTCGAAGTAAGTGTCTAGATCTCTAATCCAGTCTAGAAGCTCTTCTACATCCATATTTCGCTCATAAACTGGAATGTCCATTTTCACCTTTGCACCCATTCTTGCAACAAATTTTAGTAAGCGTTCATTTGTTGCATCTTCCGCTGGGATTTCTTCTTCTCCATGTCTAGCATCATCTTCATTTTCAGACTCATTGATATCTCCTTCGTCAGCTTTTCACCTTTGTCTTATATCCATGTCCACAATCATAGTGCATAAGTTATGCAGTTCTCTGTCCACTTCTAGATTCTGCACTTGCCTACCCCTTCCTCTAGACATTTCCCTTTCTCCCTCTAGATCAGGTGATTCTCTATCCCTTCTGCTTGGCGGCATGGTGAATTCTCCTTCTCCCTGCTACAGAAAGCAAAGAAGATTTTCTAAGCTCTAATACCACTTGATGTGTATCAGAGTGCTCTTTTCCTCTTGCCTCTCTTGCCTAAATTATATAGTCAAGAAATAAGCTTTGATACCACTTGACGTAGGCACGCCCGCTAGGCACATCCTCTCACAGGATCTTTCCTCCTTCCTTAGCCCGAAGAACTGAAAGGTTCTTCTATTTCCCTATAGGGAAGTTTTCCACCCACAACAACTAAACACTGGGTCTC
The DNA here is from genome assembly GCA_010110895.2 of Picea sitchensis. Taxonomy (NCBI): domain Eukaryota; kingdom Viridiplantae; phylum Streptophyta; class Pinopsida; order Pinales; family Pinaceae; genus Picea; species Picea sitchensis. The sequence continues at coordinate 15,954 of SNQJ01S0000220.1, read as the reverse complement.
CCTTTCTTCTAAATCCACGCTGACCTTTTTCTTATCGGGGGTCCTCCTATCGAGATTTTGACACTCTTGATGTCCAAACAACTTGGTTCACCGATCCCCGATTCCCGACACGCTCCTCTGATGCCTTAGCCTCCCGGGCTAAGTCTTTAGTCCATGCAACCGCCTCTTATATGACCGCAGTCATATTCCCATCGGGGTTTCAGACTTTTCAATGTCAAATATACCCATCCTCATGATTCACAATCCCTTGAATCCCGATGCACTCTTTGCACACTAGCTTCCCTGGCTAGGCTCCAGGCCCCTATGATCGTTGACCCCGTGACCGTAGTCTTATCCCTCGTCGGGGCTACAAGATTTCAAATGCTGAAAAACACTTGCCCATGGGATTCCCGATTCCTCGAATCCTGACTCTCTGGTTTGCTAACAGCTGGCCCCATGGTGGCACCTTCCTCCCTATCGAGGTTTCGGGCTTCTTGATTCCAAAATGCATAAACACCTTGTCACCAGGATCCCCGATATCCCGATGACTCAACCATCGATAAATGACTTCCTTGTCGGGACTTTTCCCAATGCCTCCAATTACTTCCATGCGTCCTCCCCTGATGGATGGTCCTAGTTAACTCTCAGGGTTTGGCAATTTCTGATGTCCTGGACACCTCGTCCCTAGGACTCGCAAAATGCCGAACTCCGACTCCCTTCAGATCTGTGACACGCGTCCCAAATGAATGGATGGTTCAGATTTGTCCTCGTTGTTTCGAGGCTTTACAAGACTATGAACACTCACTTACCTGAACCCCAATGACCACATCCCCGATCTAGACGACCACACGACACGTGTCCTCCCTGAGATCCTCCAGCTGTGATCCTTCCACCGGTTCAGGGTTCACCTAGTCACAGATTCTTGTCTTCTGAACCTCTGGAATGCCGATGGACTCTCGATCCTTGCCACCTGTCCCAACAGATGGATGGCTCTGAACTCATCGAGGTTTTGATACTTCTGATGTCCCGACTCTCACGACTTCAGGAACTCTTATTTCCTGACTCCCGATGCCTCGATATCCGCCACGCGTCTCTACAAATGGACGGTCCTGATCTTCCCAGGATTTTCTCTATGGAAGTTTCCGATCTTCTGCTCTCGTGAATCCCAATTTCCCGAACCCTGACGGCTCGATATTCCGACGCCTCTTGGAGTTCTTACTCTTCTCATGAGCCTTTAAACCCTGTACAACTCCTTTCAGACCAAAAGACTGACAGGTAACTGATCCATGATCCAATGGCTCACGACCCCTAGATCTTGAACTCCGAACGCGGCTGTAACCTCCTTGCTTCTTTGGCAGATCCAATGGCTGACGGGACTTTGCTAATCTTCTCCAAAAGATCCTAACCGTCTATCTTCCTCTTGGATGTCTTCTATGGGTGAACCCAGTATTCCTCTATGAAAACTAGTCCTCTTGCACGTAACTTTGTAGCGCCTGTTCAAACACTCTACGGCACAGACTCTTTGTGCTTATTTTTGATGAGCTTGAAAGCCTTATCCCTCCTGAGCTTTCTCACACTTTCAACCTCAAAGAGGGTCCTTGCACGCACTCCTTGTGGCAGTTCTCAAACACCTCCAAGTGTTAAGTTCTTTCGACTCTGTGCACACCTGCAGCAGCAGTCCTTCAATACTTCGCTCAGATTTACAACTGAGACTCTCCTTAGCATGTGCACTCCTTGTATGGCTCCTATAACCCAATTTCACTTATGGGTGAACGAGAACAAGAGTTAAACTATCTGAGCCTTCTGTCAATGCACCCCTTGCAGACAACTTCAACTGCACTCCTTGCAGGAATCCTTGCTCAGATAGAGAAACAATTGAAACTCATTTCTTCTACTTCCTTTTAGACTTCAATCTCAACACATGAAATCATATACACAACATAACAACAAATGCATAATAGGAAGTAAATAATCATGAGCATATCAATCAACACACATACACAGAGAACAAACACAACTCCATGAATTTGAATTAAACTCTTCTATTAATCTAAATAACTGTACATGGGTGTTTCTACACAGCTCTCTGCTTCTCTTCTCAATGCTCAAAATTATTCTAACTATGTTACAATGCACAATGAGGGTGTCTATATCCGTTTTCCCTCTTTTCTTCTAAAACTGTCTAATCTAATATTCAATTCTACCTACTTATATTTACTACTATAAATGCCTCCATCTACTTTAGATGAGAGCAGGGCGCTCAAGGTATGATTACATTATACCACGGTGCCTTCATTAAATGATCTCATTTATATTTGGCGCATCGACTTCAAGGGAAAATTCAAAAATTTTTGTTGGTTCTGCCCAGCTCTCCTCTGTCTTCCGCACTGGATCGCTTGACGTGAGGGATGCTCCTGCATTAAAAATGTAGAACTTTCACAAGCTAAATAACACATCGTAAGGTGAATTAGCTAGTGAAACTACATAAATAAATTTTTGGAAAGTTAAGCTGGAGCAAAGCGATTTTGGAATATTTGAAAAGGTATGGGTGCATCGAATGATTAACCACCAAATCAAGGAACTCTCAACATCAAAGATTCATGGAGATTTTGGGACTAAATGTTAAATTGGTCAACTAAATTTTTTGGTTATGGTTATTGAAATATTTCAGCTACTTAAGACATGTGCCATCACATCTGAGACACATCAGAAGAACATCGAATAATATTTGACTGCCAATGTTATCTCCTGAAATGATTGATTCCGAAATTTGTTTGAAAAACGATGACTAATCTTGCGGGGGAATTTTGAATTCCTTCCCAAGATCTAAATGTATATTTGAAAGAACCATTTGAAATATTAGGATTTCTAGATGTCAATCGACTATTCAAGTATTTAAAACAGAATCTCCACGGCTGAGAAATTTGATTTTTCCCACGGCAGTTTTCATTAAAAAAATCTGGGTTTTCACCACCTTATTGGTTTTGAAATCTGCTAGTTAGCTGTTGAAAGCTTTCCTTTTCACCGGCTAAAGGGGCGGATTCAGGGAAAATTAGCTGGTGAAACCTGTTACATGGCAGCAAGGTCATATTTTTAACCAGATTTGACTTTTTCTCAACCAAATATTTCGAGGTTGGTTTCTAAAGATGCATAATAATTAAATACATCAGATTTAAGGTTTTATATTGATGTATTTAATGTTTAAGAAGGTGGAAAAGTGAAAATAGTTACCTGGTTCATGAGGAAAAAAACTGTCTTTTTTGCCAAAGGTGGAAAATTTGAATTTCTTATGAAGATTCATCAGCCTTGGAAGGTCTTCTACATTTTTCAAAGAGTTTGGAGGATATGAAGGCTATCAAGATAAAGTTTGACTCCTTAGATAGGATCTTTTCCTATTTTGTTTTGACTTTCCATTTTTAGTATTCTAGATCCATTTTTATAGGATCTCATCCTACACTTGTTGTATCTATTTTGATTTGACTATTTTTAGCAAATCTGATCCATCTTTCAAGGATCTAGATTTCATCTTGTAAGGCTATAAAGCCAAAGACATTTGGAGCACTAAAGGGTTCAATCATGGATACATTTTACTACTGTTATAGACTCTTATTTGATAATAGAATCACAATCTTCTTTTGTCTTCAATATCAGAATTGCTCATGCATCTTATCTTTCTGTACTTTACTTCAATTTGTCTTAGCTTCTAAAGACTGTCATCTCTTTATTAAGCTCATAAACTTGAATTGAAGGACTTCTTGCTATCTTGTATTGACCCTACACCTAGTTGTATTTGGTTATCAAAATTAGTATTCTCCATCCCCTGTTTAAACTATCTTGTCTGATTATTGATTTCTAAAAGAACCATCTTATTTGAATGTATGATGAGTTGTTCATTTCATTAGTCATTGAGTTATCCCATTGATCCAAGAATATCTAAATTATCTTATCTTGAGTTACCAAGCATCTTTGGCCTACAACCCCAAAGAGTTTCTTGGAGTGATAACAAATTGGAGCCATTGCCAGGGAGAGGAGATCGAAGCTTATCTTCCCTGGCATGGAGTCATCTCAGTTGGAGCTAGTTGTTAGTGATAAAAAACACACTGGTATTTTGATGAGTATTTCCATCACTCTTCAAATGATTTATCATTTTCTTCAGTTTCTTTCCAGTATCTTAACCTCCATAGTGTTCATCAAGCTCTTGCTTGATTACTTTGCTAAAAAATCCTTTGTTTTTATGCTTATGGACCTGCAATACAAGATACAAATAACAAAATGTCATTCCATTGGTTTTATGTCTTTTATACTTTGATAAAATCCGTATTTTTATTCCAAAAAATTCCCCAAAAATCAATAGTGGTGTGTGCCTAGGTGAGCCTAGTCTATCTTAAATCAAGCCATGCAATACATCAAGCCTAGCGCACCAAGTAATGAGTCAAGCCAAATCTTGAGTCCAAATGTCAAGCGCATTCAACACATAAACCATACAAAGCCCAGCTCTAACACCAATGCCCAAGCGCAAGTGCCAAATTCCAAGTCCATATGTCATCGAAGTCATGCAACATACAAAATAAATCCAAGCCATGTTTCAAGTCATGAGTCAAGCTATGAATTGATACACAAATTGACACATAACCCATAGATCAGTCGCGAATCAAGCTGTATGTCGATACACCAAGCATATCATTAAGTCCTTTCTCGTTCTGTATTTATGCACCATAAAAGTTTCTATGCTACTCTGCATAATTTTCTTCTCAAAGATAAAGACAGAGCTTTCACCAGCGCAAAGAGAAAAAATATAACTAGTTAGCTAGTGAAAAGTAGAACTTTCACCAGCTAACTAACAGATCGTAAGGTGAATTAGCTGGTGAAACTACAGAAATTTGTTTTTGGAAAGTGATGTAGGAGCATTGCCCACGTCAAGCGAGCCAGCACGAAAGCGAGAGATAGCTGGACAAGCCAGCGCGATTTATTTTTGGATTACACCTTGATATTGTTGTGCAAACATTAATGTGTTGATTTGATGAAGTGCACTTGTATATTGTGATGGACCTTGAGAGGATAGCTCATGTCCTTAGGTAGATGAGGCATTTAATAGATTTAATGTTGTTAGATAGGAATTTATTTCTAGATTTGATAGTTTTAGAGATCGAGAGGGAAACGGGATATAGACACCCTCCTTTGTACATTGTAACATTATGAAGCAGCGTTGTTGAAGAGAGCATACAAAGAAGTGTATGAAGAACCTCCATGTACAGACATTGAATTAATGGAAAAATCTTTGATTCAATTCCATGGTTGTGTGTCTATTCTCTGTGCATTGATATTATGCTCATGAATGTTTGCTTCTTGTCATACATTTGCTTTTATGTGTTGTGTATGTGATTTCATAGTTAATTGGAGTCTGTGAGGATGAGGAGTTAGTCCAATCGTTTCTCTAGCTTGAACCAGGGAATTCCTGCAAGGAGTGCAGTCGAATTTGTCCGCAAGGAGTGCGTTGACAGAAGGGTTCCAGTAGAGAGAACTTTTGTTCTAAGTTCTCAGAAGTGCAGAGTTTGGAACCTGGAGCTGGGCAAGGCATGCGTAGACTAGACGAAGACTCAGAGTTGTGATTCTGAGCTAAGGGAGTGAAAGGTTTCTACTGCAGGAGTGCGCAGGATCGAAGAGTTCCAATACTTAGTCGTATTTGGAGCTTTGTCACAAGGAGTGCGTGCAAAAAGTTTCTGGAAGGGACTCGAAAACTAGTTGTGAAAGCTCAGGAAGGATAGGCCTTCAGACTTGTCGAAGGACAGCCGAAGAAGCTTGCGCCTTGAAGGTCGCAAGGATCGTGTCATGGATTCTATAGGGAGAATTGGACGGATGAAATCCTCTAGGGAGATTTAGTGAAGCTCCATGGTCCATTGGATCTTGTGGAGGTGCAAGAAGGTTACAATGCAGGAATAGAAGGAGTTCAACGCTCAGGGAAGTAGGAGTTGTCGATCGGGACCACGAGGAATGTGGATCCACATGTAGATCGATTATTGGGCCATCGCGGGAAAGGATCGGAAGGTTTGGGTGCGGAAGTCGCGAGAGGGTGAAGTGATACATTCCGATAGGCCATGTCAGTAGTGTGGGCCATCAGGTGAGTGGAGTACAGGTGGCGTAATCATCGGAGGATCGACATCTCGGGCATCGGGAGTTGACGAGGGAATCATTAGACCTCACGAGAAACGAAGTCGCAATATCTCGGATATCGAAACCTCGGGTATCGGAGGTTGGGGAAGGAGGTATTTAACCTCATGAGAAGCGAAGTCACGAGAGGCGAGATCGCGAGTTCGACATCTCGACTTATCGCGTATCGGGGATCGGAAAGGAATCGTTTAGAGTCGCAAGTCGCGAGGCACGATAAAGCGAAGTCCCGACAGAGGAGAAAGGAAGAATATGTGGGTAGACATTCCGATAAGGGAATAGAACAACATTCTCGTTCTTTGGGCTGTAAGGGAAAGAAGGTCCTGGAAGAGGCGAACGTGCTCTGAGGAGTGCGCTTGGCTTCAGAAAGTTAAGCTGGAGCAAAGCGATTTTGGAATATTTGAAAAGGTATGGGAGCATCGAATGATTAACCACCAAATCAAGGAACACTCAGCATCAAAGATTCGTGGAGATTTTGGGACCAAATGTTAAATTGGTCAACTAAATTTTTTGGTTATGGTTATTGAAACATTTCAGCTACTGAAGATATGTATCATCACATCTGGGACACATCAGAAGCACATCGAATAATATTTGACTACCAATGTTATCTCCTGAAATAATTCATTCTGAAATTTGTTTGAAAAATGATGCATAATCTTGCGGGGGACTTTTAACTGCCTTCCCAAGCTCTAAATGCAGATTTGAAAGAACCATTAGAAATCTTAGGATTTCTATATGTCAATCGACTATTCGAGTATGTAAAACAGACTCTCCACGGCTAAGAAATTTGATTTTTCCCAAGGCAGTTTTCATTAAACAAATCTGGGTTTTCACCAGCTTAATGGTTTTGAAATCCGCTAGTTAGTTGTTGAAATCTTTCCTTTTCACCAGCTAAAGGGGCAAATTCAGGGAAAATTAGCTGGTGAAACCTGTTACATGGCAGCAAGGTCGTATTTTTGCCCAGATTTGAATTTTTCTCAACCAAATCTTTCGAGGTTGGTTTCTAAAGATGCATAATAATTAAATACATCATATTTAAGGTTTTATATTGATGTATTTAATGTTTAAGAAGGTGGAAAAGTGAAAATAGTTACCTAGTTCATGAGAAAAAAAATTGTCTTTTTTGCCAAAGGTGGCAAATTCGAATTTCTTATGAAGATTCATAAGCCTTGGAAGGTCTTCTACATCTGTCAAAGAGTTTGGAGGATATGAAGGATATCAAGATAGAGTTTGAATTCTTAGATAGGATCCTTTCCTTTTTAGTCATTAAATTTTACTTATCACATCACTCATTTTAAGGTTGACTAGGTTTATTCACTTAACAATAAAAATTGCGATGTGCCCTTCAGAACACACTACGTGCTCCAAGGGTGCTACTCGCCTCTTTTTATTTTCCTTGCATGACGTGCCCTTCAAGACACACTACATGATCCAAGGGTTCCATTAGCCTCTTTCTATTTTCCTTGTGTGATGTGCCCTTTAATACGCACTATGTGCTCAAAGGGTACCACTCGCCTCTTGACTTAATTTGGTAGATGCCAACCCCTTGAGTCAATACTCCGCCATGTGATCTTGTGGGATACTAAGGACCTCTAAGGAATAAGGCCCTTGCCTTATTGCGTGCCCCTTATAATCATCATGAGCGACTATCATAGTATTCCCTCACATCATCATGTGGCTTCTCGAACTAGGTAATTGTTAACCTACACTTCAAGCCACGATGAGAGTGCTAGTAGGCTACGGCAGGGTTGCTGCCACACCTATCCCTCAATGTCTCTGGTTGTCGTGCGTGACCCCTCTACTCTGAGTGTGATTTTGGTTGGAAATCTATCGCCAGCCTCCATCCATCAATGAATCATTTCAACAATAATAATCAATCATCATAACATCTAATCATATGTACATATGTCACATCAACAACATTCAAATCCAACAGTCCACTCCCTGACTCGATCCAGAGTCCAAGGGGTTTCATCGATGCCTTTGAATCCTAAATGTCTAAAGTCCTACACACTCAAGAGAACCAAGTCAATATCACATGTCTATTTAAATGCAACAAAATAACACATCATCAAATCCATAATATCTCATAATCATTACCAAGACTACCGATAGTATAATAACCCAGATCACTTGCATGCAAGTGTCCTCAATGAATAAGTTCGGTCAGTGCATGCAAGAGCTATATGTTACATACATAGAGCGAGATGAGGGTGTTCATGTGGTTTGGGTGAAGACATCTACAAATTCTTCGAGTGAGGGAGCCATGGAAGGAGGTACATGAGTATTCTGATTGTTTGGGTCAATGGGGCGAACAAAGCATAAAGAGACGCATTGGTTCCCACTGACTTGATTAAGGGATGCTTGGTCAGTAATATGTTGGGTTGATTTAAGAGAATAAGTTATCACATAGATGCATCCGACAAGTTTCAAGTGATATTGATGATATTTGGCATGGTACACAACTTGTCGGGCATCTTGGTAGGGAATTCTTAATAAAAATTCAGCACAGTCGAGAGGGGATACATTACATGTGACTCTATCCTTAAATGGGCCAATGGCGAAGGTGATCACAGAACACCTAAAAAAAATGAGATGAGGGCCTCCTTTTTGTACCCAACAAAGTTGGTATGATGTTGGATGTGGCATAGTGGGGATTTGGACGCATTGTACTTTGTCCTGTGAGACGAGGTTCTTCTAGCTCCCATTGTCCATAATGAGGGTGGACAATTCATGTTTAATCTGGAAATTATGGTTGAAAAGGGGGAGAGTATATGTAATTGGTTCATTAGAAGTCATCAAGATGAGGGATGGGTCTACTTTGGTATGATTATCGAGGGATACAACTGCACTAGGTGTAAAGGATTCAGNTTATGGTTGAAAAGGGGGAGAGTATATGTAATTGGTTCATTAGAAGTCATCAAGATGAGGGATGGGTCTACTTTGGTATGATTATCGAGGGATACAACTGCACTAGGTGTAAAGGATTCAGGTGGAGCCATCTCTATGAACAATTTTTTGTTGGTGCGTAAATTATTAAGTGCATGATAATATGTAGAAGAATGTGAATTGGTTCAGTGGAAAGAACACCATGGCACATTATGGCATGATACGAGTGAGGTGTGAGGACTAGAGGAGGGGAGATTAGGAAAATTACCTGTATTAGAGGGTCTAAATCGAGCTTGAGGAGAACGAATTGGAAGTATCACTTTATGTTCCACATACAAGGATCTAAGAAAATCCTTTTCCAAGGAAGGACTTTCGAACAAATACAAATACTTCATGATGTATGCTTAGCAATAAAACATAATTGAACTTAACAATCAATACATCTTTCAGATCGGTGATGTTGAGTTGGATGCATAGTCTGTAAACGATGTCGATATATCCCTGGAAAAACTAATTGGAAATTGTTCAGAGATACAACCATCTGGTGAAGAGGTTTTGGTGATATCTCAGTGGGTAGAAGCGCTTAGTGTCCCATAATGTCTATGAAATTCCCTCAATTTGTAGACCGACAATCTGAATATTCATGTCTTATGTCATTTAAACAAATGTATGAAAGTATTTGGAAAGAATGTGAGGCAAATAGTCGACATTCTCTCTATTCATTTGCCCTGAAAACATCATTAATTAGAAGCATGTATAGAATTTCATGTGTGTTCGAGCTCTGCACTATTGCAGACGTAGAAACTCTTGGAGAGACATCATTAAATAATGAATTAGAGTTGTTCTTAAAGATGCAAAATCCTTAGTAGATGTTTGTCTTCATAGTGGAATAATTTTCATTCACCACAGATGACGGTCTGTCACTTGATGTTGCAGTGAGAATCACTAAACTCCTGAGTGAACTAAAAAGTCACTCGGTATCCTGAAGAGTGCTTGTGGATAATGCTGAAAGATGAACTTGCTTGAATCCCTGAGGAGGGTGCACTGAAATGGTTGCGGAGAAGATGGCTTTCATCCAAGCTCTAATGCCAATTGATCTACCTGCAAATGAACACTCAACAATACATATCTAAAAATAAACTCCAGAGAGAAAAACAAGAGACGTGAGTTTTAGAAAATGACTAGCGATTCCATTAAGTGAGAGAGGGATGCCTTCTGTAAGAAAGGTGAATTTTTCCTTCTCGTTATTAGTTGTTTACAATGGAAGTTGTTGAAGAAAACTAAAGGCTTGGAGCAGAAAATAGTGAAAATGAACTAAATGACTATAATGGAAATAATTGAAGTAAACTAAAGGCTTGCATGAGAAATTGATGAAAAAAACTACATGAGTACAATAAACATTTTTTAAGCGAACTTCCACAGTAATTATGGAGCACCCCCTCATCCTGAGTGGCCAAGGAAGTGGTGCACACTTTCTGGTGTACCACATAACATTTTCTATAAGAAAAAATTATATTATATAAAACATTGTGCCAACAAAAACAACCATATAAAAATGATCTGTTAGAATATTTTTTATTATATCCAATATTTATTCTACTTCTCATATACTATGAAACATACATATCACCTTCAGGAAATCCCACATTTTCTGACAATAAAATTTCGTAACAAATTGTCCCAACTAAAAAACAATTTTGAAGTACAACAAATGTCAATTGATTCATATTATTGACCTCCTACGCTCCACTTTGGAGTGGAGATTCTTGTTCTACTTCCATTGGTGCACCCCTTTACCTTCCTATGTATTTCCATGATGAGAAGCAGTGGACACTTGGTTGTTTGGTTGATGGAAATTGACTCAATATGCTGTGGCTCGACCAGAGTATGTTGTGGTTCGACAAACGATCTTAGAAACTCTCATTCTTCTTCCAAACTTTCAATGCCTTGGATGAAGGATCATTATAGATTTCCCACTTTTACCAATAACCTGTGAAGGGAAGAACGATTTGATTCAGATATTTCCTTATCAAGATGCATGATATATTTAATTCCCTACAAGAAGGTTCCATTATGAAACCAAACAAGACACCACTATAACCAATGTAACCAAGCCCCAAGCCACAAACTTCTTGTCCAGGATTTAAAACAATTGTGCAAGTATGGCTTCCACAAATTTCATGCCCATAAAAACACCCATTACCATAAAATAAAACCACAGAGGATAAGATACCTAGAGATATTGGGCCACCCACAATAGACTAACTCACCTTCCAAGTTATAAACAATACCACATCCAAAGACATTAAACCCATTGAGCAAGGAAAGTCTACAAGTTTAAAACTCAACACAACAAATTACCAAAACCTATAAAAAGAGAAATTTGAAAAAGGAATGAGAAGTTTTATTTTATATATAACATTTTGTTCACTACTTAAACATAAATGATTGGGAAAAACCTTCTCTTAGAAGAAAGGCTTGTAAGAAGAGGAAACCAATTGGTTTCCTCTCTCATGAAAGGAAGTACTTTTGAAAAACCTTAATATGTTTAATGAAAAATAAAATGTTTTCCACTAATAAAGTGTTGATGGGATTAGCATCATGGTAAACAAACCCACTCCAAATGTATTTTTCTATGGGGATAATGTTTTCACTAATAATGTGTAAATTTCAAACTAGAGGATATTTTTGAGATTTAAAATTGGAAATGAGGGATCAATTGATGGACAATCATGTTTGGCATCTTCCACGTGCCCGAAACCGACAATAGAACATTTAAACTAAGCCGATAATAAATACATGGGCGAACATAAAAGTATATAAGAGAAGGGAGAAAATAAAAGTAATGACAAAACTCATAGAATATCTTCTATTTGAAGACAAGATATCTTCTGTGCGAACATAAGAAAGAGTATCTTTTGCATGAAGATGAAAGAAAGAAAGAGTAACCTCTGTGCGAAGATAAAGAGAACAAAACTTCTTTAATATGGATTCATGGAGAACCAGTTAGTGATCATGATGCGAGATGACCAAGTGGATTATATTGATGCCTCCTGTTATCGAGTTGATGTTGTTACCTAGTTGAGGATATTGCCCAGTTAATGATGTTATCTAGTGGATGTTGTTATTGAGTTGATGATGTTATCCAGTTGATGATATTTCCCAAATGATATTGTTTAGTTGATGATGGAATTGAGTGACCTATCAAAAGATAAAGAATACCCTCCTTGTTAAGGGGAAATGTTGAAATATTGTAGCTACAAAGAGTATTCTATTTATTATTGATCTATTATTCATTAGATCAATCCCCTTTTGTGGATTTCTCAAACCCTAATTGTAATATGAAAATTAAGAAGTCGGCCCCCACTCAAATTAAAGTGGTTCTATTCAGCCAAAATGACAAGTCAGACCTACGAGTGAAGAGACACCTCCTTTTAGTGCTTTCCAGTTTGTATAAAGAAAGAAAGCCAACCACTCATTTATTCACTCACTCAGCTCACTCATCTAGTGCGCAAGTATTGAAGGATGCAGTTATTAGTTGTCGAAAGAAGGAAGAAGAGAGAGGCACATTGCTTGGAGAGGATATTCTCTAGTCTTTGATTATTTTCTAGTCTAGCATTATGGTAGTTAGTCTCTCGTAGAGAGAGAGAGTTATTCTGGTGCCGTACTTGCTTATTGAATTATATTAAAGAAGTTTTGTTGGGTTTTCTTCCCCTTGAAGGTTTCCTAGGATAAATTCTTGTGTACTGTGTGATTGTGTTTCTCTCACTGATCCTATCTATGCTATGGTTATCTAGTAAATTCAAAAGAAACCTAATAATAGATTAAAATTTAACAAAAGGTGACTTTTTCCTTCTTATTATTAGTTGTTTACAATGGAAGTTGCTGAAGAAAACTAAAGTCTTGGAGCATAAAATAACCAAAATGAACTAAATGACTATAATGGAAATAATTGAAGTAAATTAAAGGCTTACAGGAGAAATTGCTGAAAAAAACTACATGAGTACAATAGACCTTTTTGAAGAGAAAAACAACCATATACAAATGATCTCTTAGAAGATTTTTTATTATATCCAATATTTATTCTACTACTCATATACTCTGAAACATACATATCACCTTCAGGAAATCCCACATTTTTTGACAGTAAAATTTCTTAAGAAATTGTCCTAACTAAAAAACAACTTTGACGTACATCAAATGTCAATTGGTTCATATTCTTGGGCCTCCGATGCTCCACATTATAGTGGCGATTCTTCTTCTACTTCCATTGGTGCACCCCTTGACCTTCCTATGTATTTCCATGATGAGAAGCAACTCACACTTGGTTGTTTGGTTGATGAAAATTGATTGTATATGTTGTGGTTCGACAAGAGTTATAGATTTCATACTTTTACCGATAACCCGTGAAGGGAAGAATGATTTGATTAGGATATTTCCTTAGGAACATGTATGATATATTTAATTTCCCTACAAAAAGGTTCCATTTTGAAACCAAACAAGACACCAC
>SNQJ01S0000219.1:209985-226947 GCA_010110895.2 Picea sitchensis | reverse complement strand
ACCCCCCCAAAGTAAAATGTATGTAAAAAGAAGAACTGACAGTTGTTAGGCAATTGTGTCCTTCATTCCAATGTGAATTCATAGAGAATGGAACTGATAGGTTTTTGCAGCCTATTTTGCTGAAGGAAAAAACTGCAGGTTGATGATCCCCTCATGTATTAAGTCCTGAATGTAGTGCATGTGGACATCGATGCGCTTCATCCATTTCCTCTGAACTGGATCTCTGCAGAACTTCAAAGTTCTTTGGTTGTCACACTAGATGATAATCGACCGATGAAACTAAATGCCCAACTCAGTGAGAAAATTTTGTAGCCACATAGCCTAGATGGTTATGTTAACTACCCCTTTGTACTCTGCCCTGGTTGAAGATAGTGCAATAGTAGCCTTCTTCTTTCTCGACCAATAGATAGGCTCGTAACCAAGACTGGGTGAGTAACTAGATGTGGACTTGCGATCAATGCTATCGTCAGTCCAGTCAGAATCAATGAACCTGATGAGGCCCAATGTAGATGTTGTTTCATAATGAATCCCAAAGTTGATGGTGACATGTGTGTATCAAAGGATACGCTTTGCATCCTTCCACTGTAGCTCACGCGGCTCCTGCATGAACTTGGAGATTTCTCCCACTACATAGGATAGGTCTAGTATGGAGCGTGTGAGATGAAACAAGCTCCCCACTAGCTGTTTGCACAATGTGATGTCAACCAGTGGAGTGGCCCCACCATCCTCAATTTTGAATTCTGATAGGAAAAGAGTCAGGATAGACTTGCAATCTGTCATGTGAAATATCTCAAGGAGATCTTGTGCATACTTGGCCTGAGATAGTTTGATGCCTGATGCATACTGAATGGTCTCGAGTCCAAGGAAGAAATGTAGCAGACCCATGTCCATTATCAAGAACCTATCATGTAGAATCATCTTGACAGCAACAATCATTGAAATCGAGCAACCAGTGATCAACAAATCATGAATATACAGAACTAAGAGTAGAAGTGAATCAACCGTCTGAGCATGTAAACATTCAGGTCTTATTTACAACATACAAAGCTATTTGACAACAGGTAGGATTCCATCTTGGCATACCGTGCCCTCGAGGCCTTCTTGAGTCCATAAAGATATTTAGTCAGTTGACAGACCAAATATGAATCCTGCATAAATCCCTGGGGCTACTCCATATATATCTCCTTAAAGAGACCTCCGTAAAGAAATGATTTCTTCACGTCCATCTGATGGAATTCCCATCCTTTAGTTTCCATAATGGAAAGTTCCAAACATATGGAACCCATCTTCGCTACTGGAGTGAAGGTCTCATAATAGTCAATGCCATGCACCTGTTGAAATCCTTTGGAAACTAGCCTGGATTTGTATCTGCTAATTTGTCCATCCAATGCGCTCTTGGTCCTATAGACCCTTCTTCACCTGACAAGTTTTCTTCTTGAAGGAAATGGAACCAGATCCCAAGTTTGGTTCTCGAAGAGGGATTTGTACTCCTCCTGCATGGAGGATTCCAAAAAGGGATTTCCAGCAGCCTTGCCATAAGACTGTGGATTTGAAGACTGAACCAAGAAAAGATTCCTAGGTGGAAATGGTTCAATGGAATTGAGTTCAAGAGGAGGCTCCTCAAAATCAAATCGATTCCTCCTAGTATCAACTATATCACCAACAATATCCACTGCATCCTGAAGAGTAGTCTAGGCCCACTTGGGCCTCTTCTCAGGTTCTGCATCTGCATCTGAATGCACTGACTCTACATCTAAGTGTATTGACTCTGTATCTAAATCATATGAATCCTTTGAACCAGAACTCTCATCTAAAGAATATTAGGCATGTGCATGGTCATCACCTCTGGCAGGTGGAAGAAAAAAAGTGTCTACATGCATTTGTTGAGGTACATGCGAGAAACTTTCCTCGAATTGGACACTTTTCTCAATGATGAGTCAATCTGAGAAAAGATCAATGATTCTGTATCCATTCACACCATCATGGTATCAAAAAAAGATACACTATGTTATCTATGGATCAAGTACCTTACGCTTCTCAGAGGAAATCCTGACCCATGCATGTGAACCAAAAATACAGAAGTGGGTCACTTCCGGTTTGAGGCCACTCCAAGGCTCATAGGGGATCTTATCCTTGATATATATATGGGGAGATCTATTTTGGATGTAGTTTTGAAAATTAAGTTCTTCATCCCATAATATTTGTGGAAGTGACTTTGCATGTAACATGCAAGATGCCATCTCCTTTAGAGATCTATTTTTCCGCTCAACAACTCTATTTTGTTGCGGAGTATAAGGAACCGTGTACTACAACTGAATCCCTTCCGCATGAATTTTTTTTTGTATCTCATGGTTGACATACTCTCCCCTATTATCGGTTCAGAGGATTTTGATTTTCTTTCCTGACTGTGTCTCAACAAGGGCTTTGAAATCTTTGAGGTGTTGAAATACCTCTGATTTTTGCTTGAGAAAGTAAATCATGTGAAGCCTGAGAAATCATAAAAAAAAATGAGAACGTACATATATTTACTGATTGATGGATGCAAAAAAGGGCCGATGAGGTCACTATGGATCATATCTAAAGGAGAGGAATCTCTCTGAGTCTTTCCTCTATGAATTTCTATTGAGGGTGTTTCCAAGAACACATCCATCACAAATTCCTTTGGAGAAGTGGATGTCGGCTAGACCATCAACCATTCCATGCTTTATAATATGTTGCATATATCTGAAATTTAAATGCCTAAAACTTTAGTGCCATATCCTACTACTTTCATCAACATGGGTAAGCAGTAATGCAAAATCTGGTTCAATAAATTCAAAAAATGTGTAAAGTTTAGATTGATGATTTACCCCACCTATAGAAACCTTGGAATTGGTTTTCATGTCATAGATATCCAATGCATCATGTGTGAATATGTCTCTTTTCGATTCCATAATTTTTCATTTGATACATGGAGAGAATATTGATGAAAAGTTTGGGAACGTGCAACAAATTCTTGAAGCTTCTGTTTGTGAGTTCAATTCTTTCTTTGTCGGTGACCTTGATTAGAGAGTTGTTCCCCATCAGAATAGGAGGAAATTTTCATGCATCCAATGAAGAATAGACTTATTTTATGACATCCATGTGGTCTAATGCACCTGAATATATGATCCAATCATCGGGAAAGCAGTTGATGGAAATGAAAGCATGGCTAGAATTTCCTTTCTTGGGATTCAGATCTTCTGGCTTCTTCTTCTTGGTACCCTCGAGGATGCGATCTCCAAGGTTGTTTTGATGAAGTATTTGGTTCATTAGATCTATCTATTTCTACATACATGTAGATTCTAGATGGAATCCTTTATGGTAGTAAGTGCTTTTCTCCCCTTTTCTTCCCTTTCCACCTTTGGATCTGGAGGCATCGTTGAAGGGTTTTGAGTACCCTTCCTTCTTCGTATTTACATGTGCTTTCCTTTTGTATTTATATTTAGATTTATGATATTGATGATCACTACCAACTTGCAAAGTAAGTGCATGTGCCTTTGGGCCTTTGATTTTTCCCATATTGATGAGCTTGTTCATCTCTTGTATCAGAGACTCGATAAAGGCCTCAAGAGAGGGCATTGTCCAGGTAGATCTCGAGGAGAATATAACTAAATGAAATATGGATACAAATACAGAGTATTTTGGACCAAGTTTGGAGAGAATGGTGAGAACCATTTGTTTCTCCTCCTTATATTTATCAACCCCACAAGCCTTAAGTTGCGACAACAAATCCTTATATTTGGTAAAGAAATCTTGGATATTGTCGAAGCTTTTGGATTCAATGTGAGAAATTCCACCTTGAGCATGTGTCCCCTCATCTCATACTATTTAAAAAAAAATCCCTTCCATGGTGGTATAGGATTCATTAGGGATTTTACAAGAGGATATGTGAAAGAGGAGTTCAAGAAAAATGAGACAACAAATTGTTCCAAATGCTTCTTCCATTTGATTTAGATACTTGCATTTTTCTATGGATGATTTTGGTTATGTCTCTGTGTTCATGGTTAACATGTAGAATCGTCTACTTTGAATATGGATTATCATCTTATCCTTCCATGCAAAGAAGTTGTAAGGTGTAACAATGAATTCTTTTGGAAATTCCATTTTTCCACTATCTTCAATATTTGGTACCTGCAAAAATAATTTGGTGTGTCTTTTCCCTAGCAGTTTGTTGGATTGATACCATGTAAAT
Source organism: Picea sitchensis (assembly GCA_010110895.2). NCBI lineage: Eukaryota > Viridiplantae > Streptophyta > Pinopsida > Pinales > Pinaceae > Picea > Picea sitchensis. The sequence continues at coordinate 222,734 of SNQJ01S0000219.1, read as the reverse complement.
GTTTTGAACCTACACAGAATAGATATATCTAGGATTTGACATACACAGTTACAAATAAAATAAAATAAAAGAGGAGTAGGAGAGAAATAATGGAAGAATTCTCATTAACCAAATGAATGAATGATAATTTACACATCATATACTATGTATAACTCAATTAATGTGCACTAGGGGAGAATCCAATGTGGCATAGTGGTGGTCTAGAGTGATCGAGACTCACACCAACAATTACAGGAGTAAACTACCACATAGTATAGTCTTTAAGACAATTACAGGAGTGAGCTGCCACCTAGTTAAGTTAACTAGTCTACCAGTCTTTAGTTAACTTACTGAAACATAGTGAAGTGAGGAGGAGAATAGGGAATACTGAGTAATTTTCTAGTCTGGTGTCGATCCCAAGGACAATGTGCATAAGCTGATCCCAATGTTGCATGGTGATAATCCCAATATATCATTTAGACTCCACTCAACTAATCAAACTGAAGTGAAAGCTGAAGAGAATATTCTCCCAAAGGAATATTCTCCCCTAAACTTTAGGAGACTATATACTGACTAAGAAACATAGGACAAACCTTAGGAAAAATAAATCCTATGTGTGTGTGAAGTAACTCCAACAGGACTATCCATTAAAAATTCATGGTTTGTATGATGCACACAAGGGGAGTTAGTTGGTCTAGTACATAGGTAAGATAGTAAGTAAAACACTCATTAATGAGTAATTAACATATGAAAAAAATTAATTTTTTATTGTGTATAATGAACATATAATGAGACACATGAAAAAATTGTCATTTAATGAGCTACATATGTAATTATGCAAAACAATGTGGGAAATTTGACATGGACTCAGTTTTAGTGTTATTTAGACATTGCAATATAACAATATAAAAATTTTGAGTTCCCATTTGTCTAGAACTTTGATCATATTTTTTATGTTCTGGGTTGATTTAGAATTGGGAAAAACCTTTTTTGGTATTGTTCCACTATACATGGATCTTGGATCATGGTATAACTCTTTGCATTCCAACTATATATATTAGATTCTTATCATATTTGTGGTTGAAAAAAGGTTTGTTTATTACAATATAACTCTCTCCAATCGAAATCCATTTTAAAAGTGATCCAACACTAACATACTTCCCCTACATTTTGTTTAACCATGTCTAGGATAGGCCAAGAAAGACATGCTTTTGAACTTTCCATGTGCTCCCAACATTTTCAATCACAAGATGAATGGGTGTTGTTTACATACTTGATCAAAGAATGTTTCTTCATGATTTGATCAACATTCTTGATTTGAACATCCCATCTCAAATCTACTAGAGTTGATCTTTTAAGCTACTCATCTGTATGTATATCAAGCACAAGAACCTAGACTGATTCAAAATGATTCCATTTTGGCTACCAAACTTTATCAAAATTTTGTACCACTATTTTTCTTATGGTTTTAAGCTCAAATAATTTATTTATGATGTGAGCTTTGTGTGAAATTATGATGCATTCATACTTTGGGAATCTATTGGTTATTACCCATTTGACTTAAGATGATGGAAAAACTTATTTCCCTATGCTCAGATAAAATCCAATAAATTCCTCATGGAAGCAAATGTTCGATGCATTTAATGAAATTTCATTTCCTAAGTTGTAGTCTGGAACATTTCCAAAAAATTTCCAACCCTAGAGTACTTCCTCAACTTGAGGAAGATGGTTTTGAATTCAATTTAAATGTTAAAGACTTGGAAAAAGACCTTTTTACGTGATCCAATATTCTCATATAAGAAGATTTGCGAGAAACTTCTATTGGAATACCAAAATCCTTGGTCACAAATTGAATTCACTTAAAGTTTGACATACAATTGAATAAATATTATTAAATAATCTTTGTAAGAAGTTTAATTTTGGCATAAAGTTCATTAAACACCCTGCAAAATATACATTTTTTAACACACACACACACACACATATATGCCAAACATGAGTTAGTTCAATTGGTCTAGAGCTATACATAAGTTTATGATACTTGTTGTTGGTCACAGGTTTGACTCTCTTGATTCCCATGGGGCGAGGCCACAAAATCAGGGCCCCATTTTTAATTATTTGATCACATTCAATAAATTGATTATGCACAATAAATATCTTTGTAATTATCCACAACATTGGGCTCATTATCTATGCATGGATGGATAGAGAAATACTTGATCTTTTCCCATTAGCTTCGTGGATATTTCCCTATGGGAATAATAAATTTTAAACATTGTATCAAACCAATTTAAGGTAAACCATGATTATTGAATGGGCTAGATCATTGATTTTTGCAATCCAGTCACATGGGAACTTCTTAGATTTGCATGTTTTGGTGGATTGTTTGAGTAATCTAACTACATGGTTGAGTATGAAGTAGCCAAGTTAGATAAGGATGCTTCTCATTTCATGGAAATTAACCTCTAGATGTTCCGTATCCACTCATTTTCTCAATCATGGAAGTGTTTTGTAAGTTTCCCGTTCATTTTTATTAGTTTTTAAATTTTATTAAAATTTTGATTTTTTTAAACATATACCTTTTTTCCGTGTTTGTTTTACTTTACTTGGTGTTTTCCCACCTTGAAATCCTCCCTCATTCCTGCCACTCTTGTTGAATTCTCATGTTGATTCCTTTTTTTTCCTTTGCCAAGGTGTCCTATGTTTACCCTAGAGATTCATTCCCTTTTCCTTTTGGGATATGGTCTTACCTTTAAATATTATTTCACCTTATACCGCCCTACTATGGACATTCCCCCACCTTATATTATAATTCCTCCCTGCCACAAAGTCCATGCCTCCTTTTTTTTATGGTACAATGTTAGCTATGATTAGAACCAACAAAGCTTGGCCCCCCCATGGTTGACTCAATCACCCTCCCTTTTCCACATGGATAACAACTTAGCACATGTGGCCTACCACATGGTCACCCCAAAACACTTTCACATGGCATCACACATTCTCACCACACCAGTCATAGAACCACAACAAAAATGTGACATGCCATCACTAGACACTACACATTAGCTCACATTGCATAATCACTTTCCTAGTTAGTAGCAAATCACATAGTTTCACATAACAATTGAAGACCTCCTCCAAGTATTCACCTTTAATTTTTTGAGGAAAATTTTCAATTTGACATATTTTCCATATGGACTTGAATTTGGGTGTCATTTTTTCTAGGCTCTATCTTTTTTATTCCTTTATGCAATGCCACATCTGATTTTAGTTTATTTTTCTGTCCAACATGGAAAAAATTGATTTGATTTTTATAGATAGATAGGGTTATCCTCATTTTTTCATCTTTCTAGAGGCATAACGTCCTCATATAGACTCTGTTTTGAGTCCCTTTGTCTAATTGTAAATTTGGATGAACCTACACAGATAAGATCTATCTAGAAAAGGACATACACAGTTTGCAAAAAAATGAGAAAAGATGGAAATGAGAGAGAGAGAGAGAGAGAGAGAGAGAGAGAATCAAAGATTTGTATTAACTGAATGAAAGAATGATAAAACATAATAGATATGCATTGCATAAATCAACTAGTGTGCCATTGTGCATGAGATAATATGCCATAATGGTGGTATAGAGTGATATGGACACACACCGACAATCATGAGAGTTAACTGCCACCTAGTCTAAATCAACTAGCCTCTCAGTTCTAAGTTAATTTACTAAAAGCATCAGTAATGCGCCACTCTGGAGATAAACCCAAGGACAATGGACATTAGTAGTGAAGATCCCAATGTTGCATGGTGATGGAACCAATGTGGCATAAAGACTCCACTCAACTGATCCAAACGAAGTGTGAACTAAACAGAATATTCCCATAGAATGTAGGAAAATAAATATTCTCCCTAAAATGTAGGAAACTGGATAATGACTAATAAACATAGGGAAAACCTTAGGAAAAATAAATCCTAGGTGTGTGTGACGTATCTCCAACACCCCCCCTGAACATCACTATGGTGAAAATAAAAGAATGGGTCCCGACAACGAGGCCATGTTAGGTACCCAAAAACAAAAGAAACTCTTGGGAAATAAATGAGGGAAGGGGAAAACCTCATGGGGTACCCTCAATGTAAAAATGTATCAGGAAAATAAGCCGATAGTTACTGCTCAATGTAAAATGTATCAGAAAATAACTGATAGTTACTAGGAAACTATGCCCTTCACACCAAGACGATTGCATAGAGAATGGAACTTTTACTCAGTGAAGATCTTGCTGAAGATATATGTAGTTTGTTCTACTGAAGGAAAGAACTATAGGCCGATGATCCCCTCATGTACTAAGTCCCAGATGTAGTGCATGTGGATCTCGTGTGCTTCATATGCTGCTTTTTAACTAGATCTCTACAAAACTTCAGAGTGCTTTGTTTGTCACAACAGATGATGATTGACTGGTGAAACTAAATTCTCAACTCAGTGAGAAACTTTTGTATCCACATAGCCTGAATGGTTATGTTAACTACCCCTTTGTACTCTGCCTTGGATGAAGATAGAGCAATAGCAAAATACTTCTTGCTCGACCAACAGATGGGAATGGAACCCAGACTAAGTGAGTAACCAGATGTGGACTTGTGATCAATTTTGTCACCAGCCTAGTCAGAATCAGTGAACCTAATGAGGTCCAATACATAGTCTGTTGAATAGTGAATTCTGAAGGTGATGGTTCCCTATACGTATTGAAGGATACACTTTGCATCCTTCCAATGTAGCTCATGCAACTCTTGCATGAAATAGGAGACTGCTCTAACTACATAAGAGAGGTATGGTATGGAGTGTGTGAGATAAAAATATCTCCCCACTAGCTATCTATACAATGTGATATCCACTAGTGGAGTGTCCCTGCCATCCTCAAGTCTGACTCCTAATAGGAAAGGAGTCTGGGAAGACTTGCAGTATGTCATGTGGGATATCTCGAGGAGATATCATGCATACTTGGCCTAAGACAGTTTGATTCCTAATGGATCCTGATTGATCTCGATACTAAGGAATAAATGTAGAGGACCCATGTCCATCATCAAGAACCTTCCATGCAAAATTCTCTTGACTGCAAAAATCACTGAAGTCGAGGAACCGATGATCAACAAATCATCAACATATAGAACTAGGAGTAGAAGTGAATCAGAAATTCTGAGCATGTAAACAATTAGGTATGAATTACAATGTAGAAAGTTTTGTGACAACATATTGGATTCCATATTGGCATAACATGCCCTCGGGGCCTACTTGAGTCCATAAAGGGATTTCTTCAGTCGACATACAAAATATGAATCCTTTATGAAGCCCCGAGGATGCTCCATATAGATCTCCTTAGAGAGATCTCCATGAATTAATTCATTCTTCACGTCCATATAATGGAATTCCCATTCGTTGGTTGCTGCTATGGCAAGTGCCAAGTGTATGGAATCCACCTTTTCTACTACATTGAAGGTCTCTTCATAGTCAATGTCATGCACTTGATAAAATCCTTTGGAGACTAGCATGGCCTTGTATCTGCTAACCCGTCCATCTGTTATGCTCTTGGTCTTGTAGACCCATCTACACCTAAAAAATTTCCTTCCTGAGGGAAGGGTAACCATATCCAAATTTTGGTTCTCGAGGAGGGAGTTGTACTCCTCTTGCATGGTGGGTTCCCAATAGCCTCACCATAGGACAATGGATATGAATATTGAACCAAGAAATGATGCATGGGTGGCATTGGTTCAGTGGCAGTGAGTGCAAGAGGAGGCTCCTTGAAATCATATCGAGTCCTCCTGGTATCAACTAGATCCCCAACAAGATCTCCTGCATCTTGAAGAGTAGTATTGGCCCACTTAGCCCTTGGATCTGGCTCTGCATATGCATCTGTGTGCACTAACTTTGCATCTGATTGTACTGGCTCAATATCTGAATCGTCTAAATCCTCTAAATCAAAACTGTCATATGAAGAAAAGTTGACATGTGCATGCTGATCATCTCTAATAGGTGAAAGAGTAAAAGTGTCTGCATGCGACTCCTGAGGCGCATGCAAGATACTTTTCTCAAATTGGACATTGCACTCAATGATGTGCCGTTCCATAAAGGGATCAATGAGTCTATATCCCTTCACACCATCTTGGTATCCAACAAAGATACACTCTATATGTTGTGGATCAAGTGCCTTCCTGTTATCAGAGGGAATCCTGGCCCACGCATGTGAACTGAATATACATAAGTGGGCCACTTCCGGTTTGAGGTTGCTCAAAGCCTCGAAGGGGTATTATCCTTGAAATATCTATGGGGAGATATGTTTTGGATGTAGTTCACATAATTAAGTGCTTCATCCCATAATATCTATGGAAGTGACTTTGCATGCATCATGCAAGATGCCATCTCTTTCAAGGATATATTCTTCCACTCAACAACATTGTTTTGTTGTGTAGTATAGGGAACCATGTGCTGCTACTAAATCATGGACTAAAGACAAATATTCTGTAACTCATGGTTGACATACTCCCCCAATTATCTGTTCAAAGGAATTTTATCTTCCTTCCTCATTGTGACTCAACAAGGGCTTTGAAATCTTTGAGATGTTGAAAAACTTCAAATTTGTGCCAGAGAAAGAAAGTCCAAGTGTAGCATACAAAATCATTAATAAAAGTGAGCAGGTACCTTGATTTATTAATTGATGGATGTGGAAAAAGGACCATGATATCACTGTGAATCAAATCCAAAGGAGAGGAGGTCTTTTGAGTCTTTCCTTTGTCGAATTTCTCTTGATGGTTCTTTCCAAGGACACATCCCTCAAAAATTATTTTGGAGAAGTTAATGTCAGGTGTACCTTCAAACATTCCCTAATTGCTAATTTGTTGCATGTATCTGAAATTGAAATGCCCGAACCTTTCATGCCATATCCTACTTATTTCATCAGCATGGGTAAGAAGTAATGCAAAATCTGGTTCAATAAATTCATAAAATGTGTAGAGTTTGGATTGGTGATTTACCTCACCAGTAGAAACTTTGGAAATGGTTTTCATGTCATATATATCCACAACATCAGGTGTGAAAATTAGTCTCTTTCCAGTGCCAGAGTTTGTTATCTAATACATAAAGAGAAGATTGACATAGATTTTGGGAATGTGTAACACATTCTCGAAGCTCCCATGTCTGAGTTAAAATCTCCATTTGTCGGTGACTTCGACTGGACTTCCTTTTTGCATTCCATGTTGTGTGATGCACCTGGATCTAAAATACAAGCATTAGGAGAGAAGTTAATGGAAATCAAAGCATGGATAGAATTACCTTTCTTGGGGTTTTGATATTATGGCTTCTTCTTCTTGGCACACTTGGGGATGAAATCTCCAAGGTTGTTTTGCTAAAGTGTTTTTTCCATTTGATCTATATGCTTTTTCATGCATGCATATTTTGGATGGAATCCTCGCTGGAAGTAAGTGAATTTATCCCCTTTTCTCCCCTTTCCACTTTTGGATCCGAAGGAATCGTTGAAGGGTTTTGATTACACTTCCTTCTTTGGATTCGTATGTACCTTCCCTTTGTCTTTTTTTATATATTTTTTATTTCTGTGAATGCTACCGTCCTCCAAATCAAGTTCATACACCTTTGAGCCTTTTATTTTTCCCATGTTGATGAGCTTGTTATGCTCTTGCGTCAGAGACTCGATAAAGACCTCAAGAGAGGGCATAGTCTAGGTGTCTCTAGAGGCGAGCCTAACTAAATGAAATGTGGATACAAACACTGAGTATTCCAGACCAAGTTTTGAAATAATGTTAAGAACCATTTTTTTTTCCTCCTTAGATTTATCAACCTTGCAAGCCTTGAGTTGTGATAGAAAATCCTTATATTTGGTTAAAAAATCATGGATATTGTTGAAGGTTTTTGGATCCAAAGTGAGAAATTACACCTCGATTATATGTCCCCTCATGTCATCCTATTTTCTAAAAATTCCTTCCATGGTGGTCCAAACTTCATTGGGAGTTTTACAAGAGGATATGTGAAAGAGGAGCTCAGGAGAAATGAGACTGCAAATAGTTCCATACTCTTCATCCATCTGATTCATATACTTATATTTCTCTATGGATGATGTAGGTTCATTCTCTGTGCCCATGGTTAACCTATATAATCCTTTGCTTCGAATGTGAAATTCCATCTTGTGCTTCCATTCAAAGAAATTGTACGGTGTAAGAATTAATTATTTTGGAAATTCCATTTTCCCACTGTCTTCAATCTTTGGTACCTGAAAAAAGAGTCTAGTGTGTATTTTTCCTAACAATATGTCAGATATGATACCATGTAAATGTGGATGAACCTGCACAGATAAGATCTAGCTAGAAAAGGACATACACAGTTTGCAAAAAAATGAGAAAAGATGGAAATGAGAGAGAGAGAGAATCAAAGAATTATATTAACTAAATGAAAGAATGATACAATACAATATATGTGTGTTTCATATCTCAACTAAATTTCCATAATGCATGATATAATGTTCCATAGTGGTGGTCTAGAGTGATCTAGACACACACCGACAGTCATAGGAGTTAACTACCACCTAGTCTAAGTCAAATAGCCTCTCAGTCCTCAGTTAACTAAATGAAATCATCAATAATGTTCCACTCTGGTGATAATCCCAAGGACAATGTTCATTATTAGTGATGATCCCAATCCTACATGGTGATGGAACCAATGTGGCATCAAGACTCCACTCAACTGATCCAACCAAAGTGTGAATTGAAGAGAATATTCCCCTAAAATGTAGGAAACTAAATATTCTCCCTAAAATGTAGGAGACTGAATAATAACTAATAAACATAGGGAAAACCTTAGGAAAAATAAATCTTAGGTGTGTGTGAAGTATCTCCAACAAAAATTAGCATGTGAGCTAGATAAAATCTTGTTTATGGGTGCAGTTGATACATGTTCTAAACATAAAGTATTATTTTCTCATGACAATAAGGGATCCAAACCCTCTAACGAGAAATTAAGAAGAGTCAAACAACACATGATAACCAAGTATCCTACAATGAAACCTTCTCTTCCAAAGTATCAAAAGGGAGCCAAGTCAGAGGAGAAGAAGCCACCCATTACTTGTTATTTTTGAGAAAAAGATGGACATATTTATACACATTGGTGGAAGAAGATGCAAGTGTTGTACAAAACCATGAAGAATCATAATACTCAACTACTATTTTAAACTACATGTTATTTGTACAATGGCATGCTAGCCTAATAATGAGTGCATTTTTTACTCAAAGGCCTCTCATCACATGGCCCATAATAGATCCTTATTCTATAGTCTTAGTGCTTGTACAACCCAATAGATTTTTGTCAGTAATTAAGTTCTCTTTTAGATGTTGTAGGACTAGGAATAATAGATATTCCTGATGGGAAAATTAATAATGTCTTCTATGTTCCAACACTCTTAGTTAATTTTATTTGAATCTTTCAAATTACCTATTCGAGTGATGGAAAAACCATTGTGTTTTTACCTCATGAAGTTGTAATCATATATATTAGGGATTGTTGGGTCTCAGAAATGTCGCGTTTTCATCCTATTTTCCTTTCTCCATTCCTCACATTTTATCACCTCATTTAACCTTTCATTATATCATTTTCATAAATACATTTGGGTTTCACCTTATTATTTTCCACTTTATTATTTTAGTATTAAAAGAGAATTTATGATTAAATATTAGAAAATCAACATGTTTTCATATATATCTCAAAAATTTGTGAGTTTTGTAATGTGTAGGAATATGTGAAGGATTAATTCAAAAAGACTTCTCGAATTAATATTTTCTCCACCATTTCAAGATTTGAGGAGATAATTATTCAAGCTTATTTCAAGAAGAAGATCATGGGGAATGGATAGAATATGTTATCCCAAATTTATGAGATATATGTGTGAGGATTTGAAGGGATCATATTTTGTAATAATGGGAAATTGGTTCAGAGAAAAGTGGATCTGTAATTATGAGATGCTTATCTTCTTTTCAAATCTCTCATGTATAAAAGAGAGTTCTCTCTCTTTATGAGGGAGTAGTCATTAGGATGAGAAAGTAATTAGTCATTATGGGATTATAAGGAGATTAGATTTAGATAGGAAAATGATTAGAAATCAATGATAGGAGTTAGTCATTTGCTTCATAGTCATTTCTTTGATTAGTTTCATGACTTCATTATTTTGTCATTTGATCATTGTGATGTAATTGAGATTTATTTATTGTTAGTGTGAGCTCACACGTGTTGTTTTGTTTCTCTTCACATGTTGTTTTCCTGTTGATGCAATTTTCCATTTCCAAGTTAATTTCATTTATGTAATTCTATTTCAGTCGTGTGTTTCAACAATTCAATTCCAAGTCCTATTTTTCATCTTCCCGCATTAGATTAATGATTCAACTCCAATTGTAGCTTCAGAATTAGATTAGGTTAAATTAGCTTCAATCCTAAATATATTGTGTATGTGCTTTGTAACTTTACAAACTCCTTAGGTTGACAATTAAATGATTGGGCATGTATTAAACAACAACATTTACCACCAACAGGGATCCAACTATTGTAAGGACGTTTTGATGATTCTTCAAGTGATCCAGGGGATCAAATTTTGCTCAAAAATTCAAAGTTCTCGGAATCGATTCAAATCGAACGGGAGCGTAGGCCTCATCGTTACGAACCTAACACAACTCATTTGGGTTCAAACAGACGTCAGGAGCGAGAGATATCACGTTCTGTTCAAAATGACAAACAAGCAAAAATAGGGATGCTGACTGTACAGTCCGTACAGTCCGTATGGCACGTGGCAGGGCTGAGTGGCAGACAGTTGACAGATGTGGATGAATGACATTTCGACATGTGGCAGTATTTGGTTGGTTGTACAGTACCACGTGGCCCAGTCATGGGCTGCCATGTGGCACCTTGTTATTGATTTCTTGTATAAAATTTATTGGAGTCCACTGGATTCGACCCCGTGACCTCCAACCACATGTATAGCCTTTGCAAAGTCTACATTGCCAACGCGCCCCATTGTATTACTTATTATATATATGGTTTAATATAATTTTAAGTTTGAATTGTTGTGTATTGGCGCGGGGGTCCAGGATGGGGTTTAGCCCCAGCCCCCGGTCGCATACATTATTGCAATATGACCATATGTATTACCATATGTGCGTGCACGGTTTGGATTTGAATTCGGTTCAAACAATTATGTAAACCAATGACCGCCACTTCTCACGACTTTACTTGCTCTTAAATTTTTAGCCTCGTTTTGCGTTTGCGCATGATCACATGGGCCACATGACCTCGGCCTTGGCGGTTTGGGGCTAGGTTCACCCGTAACCGTCCTACAGTTCGCACCATTTGTGCATTTGCGCCTGGTGCTGAGTTTTAACACTTAAATATGCGTGGGGGCTAGGTTGATCCAACAAGGGTGCAATTTGTAGATGTAGAGACAACAAATTTGAAGGGGGACTTCCAGGAAGCCTATCTTCTTCAATTTTTGGTCAAACGAGGTGACGAAAAAGCCCAGCTAGGGGTTTTTGGACGTTTTGAAGCCATTGGAACAGTCTATTTGGCATTTTGAGCATTGTAAAGAACATTTTTTTATCACTTTGAGAAAATAATACAAAAGATCCATTGGAAGTTGGACCAGGAGATGTAGCCCAAGAGAGGGGTGAACTCCTTTATCATTTGTTGTGTTATGTGTTTTATGTTCACTGTTTATTGTTGTTGTTTATATGAATCTTGAATGAGTAATTTATATAAAATTTGTTTTGCAAAGTTGATCCATTTGCATTTTAACACATAACTTAAATCTTGCAAATAACTTCAAGAATACAAGTCTTCTTCAATTTTTAGATCAAGTTGGTATCAGAGCATAGGTTTTTGAAGACTTGATTATTTGCAAGTGTTTTGTTTTCTAATGCTCACAAGGTTGAAACTCACAAGAGGAGAAGGTCAACTTGTAGAGCCAAGTTCTCATCCTTCAAGGAGGAATCTTATATCATCACCGCAAGTTTCAAGGAGGCATTCACCAAGTATGGCTCATGAAGAGAGTCATGAACATATTCCTGCAGAAAATGAATATCTTAGAAAGGTTGTCATGGAAATGAGAGAAATGATGAAAATATTGATGGAAAGGAATAATGGATTACAAGGTGAAGGCTCCAACCCTTCAAAGCACAAAGGAGACCGTGGTGATAAAAATCCAAATGGAAATGGAGGGAATGGTGCTTCTCCACCACCCTCACCTCCATCTTATTCTTCTTCTACCAGTTCAAGACCTCTTTTGAATTCTCCAAAAGGACATGGTAAAACTCCTTCACAAATTCCTTCGTTAAAACTTGATATTAAATTCGAATTGCCAATGTACAATGGAGAAGTTAATGATGAGAAATTAGATAATTGGATTCGTCAGATTGAGGTGTATTGTAGGATACAAAAAATTCAAGATGATGAAACTAAGATTCATCTTTCTTCTTTAATACTGGATAGTGAAACACTCATTTGGTGGGAAGCCAAAACTCAAGAGGACATGAAAAAACATGGTAAAATTTTAACCTCTTGGAATGATTTTATTGTTGCAATTAAAAGACAATTTTACCCATTGTCATATATGCAAAAAGCTACTATGGATTGGAAAAATTTTAGACAAGCTAAAGGACATAATGTGCAAAGATTTACTCAAGAATTTAGGAGAAGAGATTTGGTTTTGGGAGTAGATTTGTCTTCTCAAGAAACTTTACTCAAATAC
>SNQJ01S0000219.1:175404-198735 GCA_010110895.2 Picea sitchensis | reverse complement strand
CATAGTCCTATCATGCATGAGAGTTATGTTGAGCAATATGCTTTAGATACTGATTTTAAAGAAGTATATGAGACTTTGTGTCATTCTAGCCATGTTGAGGAATTGGATTACCATGTGCATGATAATCTTTTGTATCATCTTGGAAAGCTATGTATTCCACAGGGTGAAAGAATCAACATCATAAGAGAAGCCCATTCTTCTCTTATTACTGGTCATTTTGGTGTAGGCAAGACAATGGTTAATTTGCAAAGGTACTGTTATTGGCCTAAAACGAATGAAAGTGTTTCTAGATATGTTCGAGGATGTTCGTTATGTGCCACAAGCACACCTAGTAATCGAAAGTTGGTTTTGTATACTCCACTTCCGGTTCCTTATCGTCCCTGGGAAAGTATTTCTATGGACTTTGTAGGAGGTCTACCTATGTCTAGACGAAATCATGATTATCTTTATGTTGTGGTTGATCGATTTAGAAAAATGTGTATTTTGATGCCTTGTAAGAAGCAGGTTATAGCTGAGAAAACAACACAAATGTTCTTTCAAAATGTTTGGGTGCATTTTGGATTGCCTAAATCCATTATTTCTGATCCGGATTCTCGATTTGTTGGAAGTTTTTGGTCGAGTTTATGGGCACTCATGGAAACTAAACTGAAAAAGAGCACAACTTTTCATCCACAAACCGATGGTCAAACAGAAGTGGTAAATAGAACAGTGGTACATCTTCTTCGTGGTTATTGTAGCAAGCATCCTAAACTTTGGGATGAGCATTTACACTACATTCAACATGCTTACAATCGAGCTAAACACTCTTCAACTCAAATGTCGCCATTTGAAGCATGTTTTGGCTATTTTCCCAAATATCCTTTAGATTTTATCTTTGGGAAGGATATTGCTATTGATGGTCAATATGACATTGATAGGGCAGAAAAGTTCATTGAACAAATTCAGTCGAGACATCAAATGGTGCAAGAGAAGTTGGAAAAGAGTCAAGCCAAGTACAAGACAAGACATGAAAAGCATCATGTTGATCACAGTTTCCAAGTTGGAGATGAAGTATGGCTTTACATTAGTAAGGAGAGGCTTAAAGGAGAAGGTAAAAAATTGAAACCAATTAGATATGGTCCTTTCAAGATTATTGACAAGATTGGTAACAATTCCTTTTGTTTAGATTTGCCTCCTTATATGAAAATGTATGCAGTTGTTAATGTTGAGAATTTGAAATTGTACGAGCCTCCTTTGATTGATGATCAAGGATAGCATGTTCAGATTCCTTCTATAGATGATTTTTCCCAAAATATCTTACAGAACTGCATGAAGACACAATCCTTGATAGGAGAATGCGAACTTCAAAATGAGGAAATGTGGAGTATCTTCAAGTTGGTCTTAAAGGTAAAAATCTGTGAGCTTTGTAATGTGTAGGAATATGTGAAGGATTAATTCAAAAAGACTTCTTGAATTAATATTTGCTCCACCATTTCAAGATTTGAGGAGATAATTATTCAAGCTTATTTCAATAAGAAGATCATGGGGAATGGATAGCATATGTTATCCAAAATTTATGAGAGATATGTGTGAGGATTTGAAGGGATCATATTTTGTAATAATGGGAAATTGGTTGAGAGAAAAGTGGATCTGTAATTATGAGATGCTTAACTTCTTTTCAAATCTCTCATGTATAAAAGAGAGTTCTCTCTCTTCATGAGGGAGTAGTCATTAGGATGAGAAAGTAATTAGTCATTATGGGTTTATAAGGAGAATAGATTTAGATTGGAAAATGATTAGAAATCAATGATAGGAGTTAGTCATTTGGTTCATAGTCATTTCTTTGATTAGTTTCATGACTTCATTATTTTGTCATTTGATCATTGTGATGTAATTGAGATTTATTTATTGTTAGTGTGGGATCACACATGTTGTCTTGTTTCTCTTCACATGTTGTTTTTCCATTGATGCAATTTTCCATTTCCAAGTTAATTTCATTTATGTAATTCTATTTCAGTCGTGTGTTTGAGCAACTCACTTCACTCGTGTGTTTCAACAATTCAATTCCAAGTCCTATGTTTCATCTTCCCAAATTAGATTAATGATTCAACTCCAATTGTAGCTTCAGAATTAGATTAGGTTAAATTAGCTTCAATCCTAAATATATTGTGTATGTTCTTTGTAACTTTACGAACTCCTCAGGTTGACAATTAAATGATTGGGCATGTATTAAACAACAACATTTACCACCAACAAGGATCCAACTATTGTAAGGATGTTTTGATGATTCTTCAAGGTTGTACAAATTTGATATATTTGAACCCTAATGACCTACCCTTGTATTAATTTCTCATGTTGATGAATTGAGAAAACACAGATATTAGAACACCAATTTCATTAAATTTGGACTATTTTGAGTCTAAGCCTCTCAATAGGTAGGCCAAAATCAATGTTTCCAAAGAATGAAATTGGAGTTTCTAGAGTGAAAAATCTAGTTTTGGAAATGTCGATTCAAGATCACAAAATTGCAAAATTGGATTTAGAAAGTGAAAATTTCAATATGAAAAGTGCAAAATCATATTTTGAGAATGTAAATATCGAATCCAATTTTACAATTTTGAATTCCAAAATTTCCACATTTAGAATCAAATTTTGAAATTTTGGAATTTGATGTTGACACATTCGAAATTGGATTTTGAAACTTTGGACTTTGATCTTGGCATATTCAAAACCAAAATTTTCTTTTAAAACCCAATTTCATGCTTTATTTTGAATCAAATTCAATTTTTGTTTATATGGAAACACTGTAAAATAATTAAAAGTAATACTAAATTGATCAAACACTATTGAATATTAAACTATTAGAAGATCTTATTAAGCAAATAAAACATTGTCACGTACATAAAATATTAGCCAAAATGTCAATTGGGTTTAGCTCGGGTGGTTGGGAGGAATGATTGTTATCCTCCCCACCCAGATTCAATTCTCAAAAGTGACATGTTGAGATCTTAACGAGTATATTGTTGTAATGACTTCAAGCCTTGTTGTTGACCAACCTTATTCCCTAAATATTATAGGGTTTACTCTGGGTACCATCCTTGATAGGAGGGGAATTCCTCAAGTGTTTTCCCTAAGCTTTGAAACCTTAAAACAAAATAGAGAAGAAAATATTAGAAAAAATTAGTACTCACATTATTTAACATAGTTTAAAGGTTTGTACAATCTATCTCACATCACTGAGACTGTTAAGGTGTAGCAAGCATGGCCCCAATTAACCTAACAAGCATGTGTCACTCACATCATCACAATTATAACCTTTTTTATTTTCATAGTTCCCTTCATCATTACAAGTATGCTTTTCTTTTGAATTATCATATACAACTAGTGTGTTTCTAGCATCATAAGTTCCCTTAAATATATTCCAAACTTTATTTAAAGGTTTGAAATATACATGAAAGATAGTTACCTACTTGACCAAGACCCTCCAAAGTTCTTGTTTTTTTTTAAGTCACATGTAATGACTATTTTTATCCCTATTGCTCACCCTTTTTATTTTCAAGGTAGTTTAATAACATTTGGAATCTTCTTAGTTATAAAGTATCAACAAATTTTTTTCAAATGTTGTTTTTTCAATTTTTTTAAAATGTCTTTTTTCTTAATGGTGTTTTTTTTGTTTTTTTCAATGTTTTTATTTTTATTTTATTACTAAAAGTGATATGTGCCTTTTATTTCTTGAAAGTTTTAATTTTCATTTAATAATATATATTCTTAATTGTCAATGTTTGATCGAAACCTACATAGGAGATATAGCTAAATAAAGTACAAACAAAGCTTATCAAGAAAGGACGAGAGATTCAATATGGAAGAATGAGAAAATATATTCACACTACTCCATTGAAATTATCAATGAATGAATGATTGATGATCAATGTGATACAATGAATGAGTGGAATACACTCATATATAGGGTAGAACATTCCATAATTAAGATAAATAATCGAGAAGTTATCTTCCTTAGGAATGCACACATGCATAATAGTGATGGTCTAAATAAAAATTCTAAAATAGAACTAGTCGGTTAACTCCCATTGAACTAGTGTGTTGAAAATATAAATTTCTCCAACACCCTCCCTGAACATCACTATGGAGTAAAAACTAAGTCCCAGAAAATAGGCCATATTAAGTATTCATGTACAATGCAACTAATGAACACTGAATAAAAATGAGGAAAGAGGGAAAATCATGTGGAACCCCCCCCCTCAAAAGACAATGCATCAAAAGAAGAAAAGGCAACTGTTAGGGAATTGTTTTCTTCACTCCCAGATGATTTCGCAAATTATGAAACTTCTGATCACTAAAAGTCTTCATGAAGATGTATAAATATTTATGGATCTGATGAAGTCATTTGGCAACTTATCTAGCCTTGTACCTCTTGATCATGTGGACCCATATGAACCTAAAAATATTCCTTTCTAGTGGAAGTGGAACCAGATCCCAAGCATGATTCTTTAGGAGTGAGTCTTACTCCTCTTGCATGGATGCTTACCATAGTGTATTTCCCACAACCTCATTATAGAGTTGCGGATCATAATATTGAACCATATAGAAATGCATGGGCATCACATGTTCAGAAGTTGAAAGTACATGAGAGGGATCCTCTTGCTGAGATTGAGGTCTGCTCGAATCCAATGGATTCCCTACAAGGAAAATTGTTACCTAAAGTGTGAATTGTGCCCTCTTAGGAACCTACTGAAGCTTCAATGTTGGCTTCTTATCTGGTTGTACTACCTACTTATTTCGATGTACAAAATCTGAGTGTATGGAATCATCTATGATGTCTAATGGAAGCACAAGAGTGTCTACATGTTGCACTAGAGGTGCATGAAAAGCACTATCCTTATGTGTAAGTATAAAATATGTGTCATCATCAACAAACATAGTGAATTTATAAAACCTTGATTTGTGATCCACTTCACCAATTGCAATAATGGAATTGTCATGCATATCAAATACATAAACTGAGTCTGATGTAAATTCAACCTTTTACCTATCTGAGTGATTTTATAAACTGAGAGAAAATTTATAGAAGTTTTGGAACATGTAAAAAATTCTCAAATTTTCCATTAGGGAGTTACACTCTCCCCTCTCCTACTATTGCTAATAGAGTATCATCCCCCATGAGAATAGGGGGTCCTGAGCATGATCTCAAAGAAGAAAAAACTTCCTCTTTCGTTGCCATATGATGTGATGTGCCAGAATCTATAATCCATGAATCAGATGAGGAATTAATTGCAACAAGAAATGATGATTACCTTTCATAGATGCAGGATATTCTTCCTTCTTCTTCTTGGCTCCTTCTAGAATGAAGTTTCCAAGGTTGTTATGTTAAAGTACCTAATCCATAATATTGATCTATTTCTTCTTCGTGATTTGGTTTATTGCAGTAGGTGAACTACTTTCCCTTCTTCTTCTTCTTCTCTTTGGAACCTATAGAAATTTAGAATCCTTGAAGGGTTTGGAATATCCCTCCTTCTTTGGCTTTGGATGTGATTTCCCCTTTCCTTTCTATTTGGATATCCTTTTCCATCATGCATGGTGAGTGCATGTGGTTTGGTATCCTTGATTAGGCCCATATGAATGAGTTTTTCCTGCTCATGTGTGAGAGAATCAACAAATTTATCCATGGTAGGAATCTCCCAATTTGTTCAAATGAGATACCTGTCAAAATGGAAAGTGTAAACATAGAAAGCATATTCTGGTCATAGCTTGGATAATATTGCTAGAATGAGTTGACCCACTTTTTTAGACTTATCAATACCTCAAGATGCCAAGCTCAATATCAAAGATTTAAACTTGGTAAATAAATCTTGTATATTATCAAAACTTTTAGGATCCAAGGTATTCAACTCTACCTCAAGCATATGACCTCTCATCTAATCCTTCTTTTCAAAGAGACTTTCCAAGGTGGTCCATATCATGTTTGGAGTCTTGCATGCTGCAACACAAAAAATATAGGTAATAAGGAATAACACAGAAGGAAGGATTCAAGCAGAAGTAAGGATTCACGTAGAAGCAAGGATTTGCGTAGAAGGAAGGAATCACGCAGAAGGAATGATTCACATATAAGATAGAAAGGGAACATAAGGACATGAAGGATAGAGACAGTGCAAAGAAAATAGAAGGACAACGAAAAAGTTGTATAAAGAACAAAAAGTAGAAGAAGGAAAAGAGCCAGTTAATTGAAGATGACTATGCCATGCATTGTAATGGGTTATTTTGGGGCAGATAAGAATAGAACTTAAAACCCTAGATTTTGGGGTATAAATATGTAATGGGATTGGGAGAGAAAGAGAGAGAGATATGCGTATGTGAGTGTGAGAGTATGCACATAGAAGAGAAGTGAGGATATGAAAACATCATGAATGTAATAGAACGTTAGTAGGATAGAGATTAATAAAGATGGGGTTTAGAGAGGATATTACGTCTTGTGTTCTTAACTTGTCTTTATGTGTTTATGATTGATGATATACTTCACAAAATGGATTTAGTCTTTGGATTGGTTATGCAGTAATGTTTATATATGACTGTGATAGTTTAGGTGATAATCAATAACATACATAAGTTAATATCAGGAAGAATGTTTCAGGCGTCAGTCTCCCTTTTCCTTCTACAAAAACCTGGTTCTTGTAGCCCCAATAGATACCTCGGGTGAGACTTCATCTTCGCAAGAAGGTGATGCCGAAAGGGCCAGTTTCTTGGGTATTTGTTTTGTCACAATAAAACTGAACATTGGGTCTTACAACCCCTACACAAACCAAAAACCAGCCAACAAATGGTTCCATTGTTGGGACCGAGAATTTGCGATTAAGACAATGTTTTGGAGGCCAACTAAGAAAATGTTTAGATACTGGTTGGAGCGAAAAGAACAATACTTTGCATGACAAGAGAACAATAAAACTTATATGAGTGATGAGAAATGGATGCAAAAGTATGTGTTCACAAATCAACGTGAAATTTTCTTTAGTGAATTCCCAGAAATTCTAACCGAGTGGATAGAATGGTTAGTAGAGAAGATAGGAAGGTTTAGTGTTGCAACATCAAAGAATTGGACTCTAGAATAGGTAAGGAAGATAAATTCGGTCAGTAACACAACTACTCGAGCAATTTATTTTTGTTTGGATAGTATACTAGGGGGTTATGTTACATAATTTGTCATAGATTGCATTCAGTCATACAATGTTGTAGAAATAAGTTTTTTCAAAGGCCCACGTGGGAGGTTATTGAAAAAATTAAATATGTGGATAAAGATGTTATTATGTGAAAAGCATGTGATGATAATGAAGTATGACAAATAAATGGGCTTTGCACACATAGGGGAGTTGGAGGATAACATAAGGCTTTCTTGAGAAAAGGGAGGAAGCCATTGAAGAGGAAGGAAGGGACCGATGTTGCAAGAAGGTAGTACACTAGAGGAATAATACGAATTTGGAGAGTTGTGTGGAGGAAGGAGGTATAAAAGGAAAAATATTGGGGCTGGGAGAGAAGAGTCGCACATTGATCCAGGAGTACAGGAACCTTGTGCACAAGTATGAATTGTAGAGATACCATATATATGAGGAGGAGAAGAGGGGTGTCAGTCTAGTCTACTACTAGAAGATCTAGTAAGTCCTACTCATATAGGATCATGTGTTGATTCCATGACCCAATGTGCATCACCAAAATCAGAAACAACATTTGAAGACTTGTCGAAAGCCATCATAGTTATCCAACGAGGACAAAACAATATTATTTGAAACTGTGGAAGTAGTGTACATAGTCAAAAGTAGAGTGTACTAGAATCACCAAGATGAGGGAATACACAAACCAACATGGAGGGGATATATAATACTCTTAGACTTCCTGAATTCCATGGTGTAGGGTTAGAGGACCCATAACAACACTTGTTTGTCTACAAGATATTTTGGGCCTCTAAAAACATACAGGATGAAGCAGTCAAGATTGCACAATTAGCGAAAATGTTTAGGGGGTGCACACTAGTATGGTATATGAAGTTACAGGGTATTACACCTACCGGACATGCTAGGAATTTTCCAAAAATAAAACAAGCGCTATTAATGGAGTTCAAAAAGATGAAGTCATAATCACAATATATTACTGATCTAAAGGATATAAAATAGGTGCAAACAGATTCAGTATGGGATTACAATCAATGCTTTAAGGATGTCATGGGGAGACTAACTTTTCATATTTCAGATCAACAACATAAGGAATGGTTCATTTCAGGATTACTTCCCCACATTCGTAGACCACTGATCCAACAGAAGGTTGTGTCACATCCTGAGGCATTGGAAATTGCGATGAAACTAGAGTCATCGTTGGTAAGAGACACTGGGGAAATGGCGAAAGTTCAGACATAGTTAGCCACATTAAAAATTTAGTTGGTTGAGCTTACCAAGGTAAGGGAAAAATGAGAAAACAAATTGTACCAAGTATAGGATGGAGGGCCACCACAAGGACAAATGCCCAAGATTCACGTAGTTCTTGGCAGCAGATGCACCAAAACCACTACCTGGAGGAGGATACTGCAATATCGGTAAGAAATTGGGTCATCATCCCACTGAGTGTCCATTACTCCAGAAATATCAGAGTACTCCAAAGAACTTGTTTTGCAATTTTTGCAAATTGGTAGGACATGAAGAAAAGGAATGTGGTCTATTCGACCTACTAAGGGAGCACACATTGAATATGTATAGGATCCAGGAAGAGAATAATGACATAGATGAGAGTGGTGTGCATTATAACACTCAGAGAGGTTTCAATTAGGGGAATAGAGAAATATTTTGTATAGGCTGAGGTAGAGGGAATTTTGGTCGAGGAGGATGAGGATTGATTATCTGTTATAATTGTAATCAAACAAGATACTTAGACCAATACTTCCAACAATTGTGTACGACATGCACATATTGTAGAGATTGTAGAGCACTGAATCACGGAACAAAGGAATCTCCCCAACTAGTTTCAAAATGGCAGGATAGAAGCAACCCAAGTCAAAATTGACATCAAAATTAAAATGTACAAATGATATCAATTGAAAAATGAAATGAAAAACCAAAAATTTCAGTCATTACACATGGAGGATCTCTCACATGCGTTGATATGGCAGTGTATACCCCTACCCCCTCCTCAGGTCCACGCGAACTACTGATCTAGGATCATTCAAATTGGGAGCCGAATTGACTCTCAGGCTCCTATAGAACGCCCTGTTAATGATCACATGTCATTGAATTTCCTGTGCAGGTCCAAAAACTAAATCCGTAGGCTCTTACTAAGCGCCTTTACCCTTAAAAACCAAATTTGGGCCTTAGCCCACTTTTTTCGTCCAAACCAGCATGTGATGGAGGGTTATGACCAGGATTTAATCCCAAATGGAGATAAACCCAACGCTTCGGAGATTCAGGCTCTGAGAGCTATCAACCATAGATCACACCAATTCCTCTAGACTCGCGAACAAGAAAAGTCCCGAACAACACCAATCAAGACCAATGGTTTTCAATTCTCGTTGAAATCTATGATGAAGGTAAATTTCAGAAGTCCACACTCTGGTGGTTATACCTGCTCCAACACTCAACTTTCCTGGAGAGATGAGCTTCAAATTGGATCGGATGGCTCTCATTCCTCCCACATATCAACAACCCATGCACATTTCATGATTTTGGGCTTCGGGAGCTTTCCTTGCTTCGATTTCCACTTCCATCGGAGTGTCGAACCGACGAGTGTGCACAATATTAGATCAATGACCCACCACCTTCTATCAATAAATGGATATGATTAGCTCCAGGATTCCGAGCTTCGTGAATCCTGGGTACCCAACACTTGTAATCCTCTGGAGCACTGGAATAACAAACTCATAAAGGCCTCTGATCGACAACTACCACACCTTGATGGATAGACGACCTCGATGAACTCCAGGGCCCTAGCTCGTCCAACTTATTGTTCCTCCTAAATGCTGAAATAACGAAGGGATAATCCTTCATCTACATGTCCCCCATGATTGGATGGCTGAGATGGAGTCTGGCTCCCAGCCCTTTGGGAGTCTTGAGCTTAGTATTACCCCAAATATTCTAGAGTAATATTCCTCCAGATCTCTATATCCACTCACACATAACCCTAGCACCAATGGTTGAGATTGGCTCCACTATTTGGAGCTTCGAGAGTCCTCGCTCCAGGAGAATTCACGCATTTATTCCTTCATAGAGCCCGAATTTCGGGCTCTTGGATCTCCTGCCACACGTCCACTCAAATGGATGGTCTATATCTGTTTCAGCTCCCAGGTAATTCAGGAATCTTGCGCTAGCACTTATCCAGAATGTCTCTAGAGTACTAAGGTCCCGAACCTTCAGATCTTTAGCCATGTGTCCTCTATGATGGATGTCTCGGATATGCTTCGGATCCCCAAGAATCTGGGAACCCTAGCTTCGAGCATTTCTCATTCTTCTGGATGGTTGTTCCTCTAGACCAAACCCAATCTACTGACACATGTTTGTTGTAACAGATGGTGGTGATTAGATCCACCCTTATGGACTTCGGGGGTCCCAACTTCTCCACACTCTCGAACCTTCAAATGAACAAAGTGTCGAAGGACTTTAATGCTTAACCCTTGTTCACTTCCTCTGGATCTGACGATTGTTGTTTCTCACATCCAGATCCCATGGCTAGGATATTTTCTCCTTCATGCACAATACTCCTCAACCTAGACTCCAATCTGATGGTCCAAATCTTCTACGAAAACTGATCCAATGACAAATGTAGCTCCCATTGTTGCGACTTTGCGCTTTCCTTCTAGTGAAGGAAATTTTCATGGTTTTTCAAAGGCTTGACCTTTGATCTTTCTTCTCGGCAATATTAAATTCTCGGCCTTAACTGACACTGTACCTCCTAAGATTGAAATGATTTAAAATTCAAAGGGGCTCGACCCCTTGAACGCTTCTCTAGAAAGAATTAACTTCTTGGAATTGAATTTCTCTTTGCAAAGAAAACACTACCCCTCCTGAGATTTTGATCCTCTTGGGATTTCGAAGGGACTCAACCCTTTTTGCCTTCAACAAAAAGTATTCCTTCCTAGCAGCTCAACACTCTTCCTCTTGAGCTTTTGAGGACTTAAAGACACTCAAACTCTGGCGCACTCCTTGTTCTCTCTCCTGAAAATTAAAAATATTTCAGAGTTGAATATTTTTCCAAAAATCTTTCGGCACACTCCTTGTGCTTGCTCAATGCACATATCCAGAATTCATCAAAGTGTCGAGGAGACTCCATAAGATTCAAAAGAGCGAAGGTGAGATCCTGACTTGATTTGAGCTGTTGGATCCAGGAATATCGTGGGTCATTGATATAGATCCATCGTGGTCTCCGTTGTAGAGAGAAAGGAGGTAGAGAAATCCCCAAAGTCGTGAGACACAAAGTCATGACTTGATCACAATCGTTGATCAAAGGAAAGTCGTGAGCCATTGATCTAGTGCCATCGCGATTTCGGCTATTGGAAGGATGGAGGTAGAGATAACCCCAAAGTCATGAGATGAGAAGTCGCAACTTGATCATAGTCGTTGATCAAAGGAAGAATATGGGCCATCAATCATTCCAAAATCATCATGACCGTCCATCGTCAGGAGGATAGGTGGTAACAAATCATCATTTCGTTGACTTTCCAAGTGAAGAAGTCAAAGAGGGAAGCAGCGAGAACTCGCGCTATGCGAAGTTCCGACGTGATCAGAAGGTTTAGCCCCAGTTTATAGCCAAAGTTCATATGGTGGAAGTAAAGGGAGAAGATAGAATGAGCTAAGCCTCTGTCACAATTCGTATTTCCGACACATGAAACGTGACACTCATTTTGTGTAGGCAAGCGGTCATAGTCCATGATCGCGTGGAGTAGAGGATCACGTCGGGTGTTTGTACGTGCAAGCTGAGTTTCATAGTTGGACCTATGGATTTTTTCATTGGATTCCAGCAGGGAATCAAAGAGCTACTCCAGCTCACAGATTTGAATAATCCAAAGACCAGGCGTTCAACGGACCCTACAAAGGGTAGGGGGTTTGCATCAAGTGGTATCAGAGCAGATTTTTTCATCTGTAGACTTCAGGAAAAGGAAATAAAGGAGACAAAAGAACTTGAAACTACACTCTGTGTGTGAGAGATAGTTGACACAATGCCACCAAGGAGATGAGTGGAACAACCTTTAGCCAATTGGGCTGTAGAAAGGGAGATGTGAGAACTTCGTGCAAGGTTAGAGGCGATGGAGGCAACACAAAGGAGAGCACCTGATACTGGAGATGTCAGAGATGCAGAGAGTGAATAAGTTGTGGGTGAGAATGTCATCAAAGAATATGCAGGATAGGATGTTTCCGAATAACGCTTGCTGAGAGCGGTTGTTAGATTGGGAGCTAGAGCCAAGATATTGGTCCCAATGTATGAAGGCAACTTAGATGATGAAGAGATGTTGGATTGGGTAAGATCCATGGCCAAATATTTAGACTATGGATATGTCGATGAGGAGATGGAGACAACTGAACATCTGAATCCCTACAAAGTCTCATGGTTGCATAAAGGAAAACAGGTAATGGTTACTAAATAATGCTTTGTTGAATTTAAAATAGGAGGATATAGAGATGAAATTCTATGTGATGTAATTCCCATGGATGTATGCCATATTTTTTTGGAAGACCATGGCAGTTTGATAGAAATGTCAGTCATGATGGGAGGCAGAATACATACACCTTGGAGAAGAATGGTAGGACACACATGTTGCTTCCAATAGAGAAGAAGAAAGTGAAAGAGGAAGCCAGCACAAGCATACTTCTCATGAGTGGGAAGGAACTCCTGAAAGAAGTTAATAAAGAACAGGAGATGTAGTTTGTTGTGGTGAGGAAACCTAGAGTTGTCCTTACGAGTACTACAATGGATGATTTACCTGAAGGAATTCAGGATTTTTTGGATAATTTAGCTGACATAATGGTGGATGAGTTGCTTAACTCATTTCCACCCATCAGAAGTATCAACCATCATATTGACTTGATACCAGGAGCAAGTCTGCCAAACAAAGAAACATGCAGAATGACACATCGAGAGAATGAGGAGGTAAAGAACCAGGTCCAAGAATTGTTAGACAAGGGTTTGGTCAGAGAGAGTTTGAGTCCATGCACAGTACCAACTGTATTGAGTCCAAAGAGAAATGGAGGATGGAGAATGTGTACAAACTCAAGAGCCATCAACAAGATCACCATCAGACATCGATTTCCTTTAACAAGAATGGATGATTTAATGGACTCTTTAAGTGGAGAATTTTGTTTTTCTAAGACAGATTTGAAAAGTGGATATCACTAGATAAGAATGAGAGAGGGAGATGAATGGAAAATAACCTTTAAGAAAAATGAAGGTTTGTATGACTGGCTTGTTATGCCATTTGGATTAACAAATGCCCCAAGTACTTTTATGAGGCTAATGAATGAAATACTGAAAGATCTCATTGGCAAGTGTGTGGTTGTGTATATGGATGATATATTGATCTTTAGCAAGACTAAAGAGGAGAATTTGATACACCTGACACTAGTAATGAGGAGACTATAGCAGGAGAAGCTGCTAATAAATCTGAAGAAGTCCTCTTTTATGAAGACAAAACTCATTTACTTGGGTTTTTTGATCTATTTGAATGAATTGAATATGGATCTGGAGTAGGTGATAGAAATCAAAGAATGGTCGTCACCAAATAGCATGTTCGAGGTAAGGAGGTTTCATGGATTGGCAAGTTTCTATAGGAAGTTCATCAGAGACTCCAGTGGAATTTGTGCACCGATGATGGATACAGTAAGGAAAAATCAAAAGTCTTTTAAATGGACAAAGGAAGTCGAGAGGAGCTTCAATATACTGAAGGATAAGATAACATAACGACCAGTTCTTGTCTTGCCAAATTTTTAAAAGACATTTCAGGTGAGATGCGATGCAAGTGGAGTTGCAATCGGAGCAGGTTTGAGCTAGGATAATAGAACGGTTGCCTATTTCATTGAGAAGTTGAATGAGACCAAGAGAAAATACTCCACATGTGATAAGGAGTTCTATGCCATAATTCAAGCCCTGAAGAAGTGGAGACATTACCTTGTCCCACGGGAAGTTTTCTTGTATAGCGATAACCAAGCTTTACAATTCATAACCAAACAAGAAAAATTGAATCAGAAGCATGCAAAGTGGATTGAGTTTATGCAAAATTTTACTTTTGTCATAAAACATATTGTTGGGAATGCTAAAAACATTGTTGATGCATTGAGCTAGAGATTTTTTATTCTGCAAGAATTTCAGGTGAAGACCTTGGGGTTTGAACACCTTAAGGAAATGTATAGTGATGATCCAGATTTCAAGGAGACATACAAAGCATGCACGAATCCTGTGTTGAGAGATAGGAGCCAGTGGGCATAGTATATTATTCAAGAGGGATTGTTGTTTAGGAGCAATCGGTTATGCATACCAAAATGTTCAATGAGAGACAACCTTTTGAAGGAGAAGCATAGTGGAGGATTGGCTGGACATTTTGGCCATGATAAAACATTTGCACAGTTGAGAAGTTCATACTATTAGCCAGTTATGAGAACAAATGTGATAAAATTCGTGAATAGATGTAGATCTGCCAACATGTGAAAGGAAAAATACAGAACACTAGATTGTATCAACCATTTCCAATACCAGAGAGGCCTTGGGATGCAATAAGAATGGATTTTGTGTTGGGACTGCCAATAACACAAAGAGGATTTGATTCCATATTTATGGTTGTGGATAGATTTTCAAAGATGGCACATTTTATCCCATGCCAGAAGACTAGTGATGCAACACATGTTGCAAATCTATTTTTCAAGGAAGTTGTAAGACTTCACGGCCTACCGAGAAGCATTTTCTTGGACAGAGACACAAAATTTGTTGGTCATTTTTGGAGAAAACTATGGAAGAAATTGGGGAATGATTTGTCCTTCAGCTCAACTTATCATCCTGAGACAGATGGGCACACTGAGGTGGTAAACAAAAGTTTGGGAAACTTGTTGAGAAGTCTGGTCACTGAGCATCTTAACCAGTGGGATCTGATTTTATAACAAGAAGAAGTTGCATACAACGACTCCCTAAACAAAAGCACTGGGAAGAGCCCATTCTAGATATTGTATGGAATGCAACCCTGGGGAGTATCTGATTTGAGATACTTGGGACAAAATGAGATCAGAAGCACCAGAGCAGAAGATTTTGCTGTAGAAATGTAGATGCTACATAGCCAAATCATAGGACAATTACATAACTCTAGCCAAGAGTACAAGAACAGAGTTGATAAACATCGCATAGAACTTCAATTTTAAGTGGGAGGTCACGTTCTGGCACATCTCAGGAAAGAAAAGTTCCCTAGGGGAATGCATAACAAGTTGAAAATGAAGAAGATAGGAACATGTAAGATCTTGAGGAAATTTGATGCAAATGCCTATGAGATTGAGTTGCCATGTGATGTGGGAATATCACTTATATTCAATGTTTTGGACCTGTATCCTTATAGGAAATATGATACAGAGGGATCAAAATATCAAGATAAGATTCAGTGGGAGAAATAAATTCCTATAACAGAAAAACCACAGATGGAGAAGATCGTTGATTAGAGAATTGGAAAAAATACTAGGAGGAAGACCTATTTTGAATATCTATTCAAGTGGAAGGGACGCCCAGTAGAAGATGCCAGTTGGGAGAATGAAGTTGATATCCAGAAGCATGGAAAGTCAATGCAGAATCTCATGGATAGGAGTCCATTAATTTTTGTCCAGAGAGAGTATGATGCAGGAGAATCATCAACATCATCCGTGAGCACACATGGCAGGAAGGTTCAGCGCTCGAGAATCATTTCATATCTCAAATGTTGGGAGTGACTGTGAGTCTTTTGAGGAGCTTATGATGAACAAAAGAAGATCAAATTTTTGGAGTTGGAATGATTAGGAAGTTTCACTCTGAGTATTGAATGTCACTTAAGTTAGGTAGAAGTTAGAGTATTTTTTGTTTTCGAGTAGATGAATAGTCGAGGGGGAACCCTAAGGACCCTCTAATATAAATAGAGGTTTTGTACGCCTGAATGGGGCTATTGTGCATAATTATGATTTTTTGAGTTTTGTTTGTTGTTTGAGAATAGTTGTAGCCATTTTTATTTTTCGAATGAATATAACAAAAGAAAATTGATCCAAATGCGTGGGGTTGTTGTTGTCTATGATTCTGTGTTATTGTCTTTTCATCAATGAATGATTTTCATTTCAAGTATCTAAAACTGTGATATGTTGGTATAAGTTTCAATTGATTCTCTTCCGAGAAGTAGTGCAAGGTGTTCACACAAAAACATAAGGAGTGTGTTAATAAGATTTGTGTCGATCCTGAAGCTCATAAGAGATAGCACGAGATTTTACCTTTGCAAGGAGTGAAAAGCGACTGTTGCAAGGGGTGCACAATCACTCACAAGAACCAAGTCTTGTGTAAGAATTCATTGCAAGGAGTGCACAGATCCAAGATTCGGCTAAGTGTTGAGGAGACTCCATAAGAGTCAAAAGAGCGAAGGTGAGATCCCGACTTGATTTCAGCCATTAGATCCAGGAATATCGTGGGTTGTTGATCTACAGCCATCACGGTCTTAGATGTCAGGAGAATGTAGGTAGAGAAACCCCCAAAGTCGTGAGACACGAAGTCGCGACTTGATCACAGTCGTTGATGAAAGGAAAGTCATGAGCCGTTGATCTAGCGCCATCGCGGTTTCGGCTATCGGAAGAATGAAGGTAGAGAGAACCCCAAATTCGTGAGATGAGAAGTCATGACTTGATCATAGAAGATGATCAAAGGAAGAATCCGGGTCTTCGATCGTTCTAAAATCATCGGGACCATTCATCGTTGGGAGGATAGGTGGTTAGAAATTAGAATTTTAGTGACTCGCCAAGTGAAGAAGTCAAAGAGGGAAGCAACGAGAACTCACGATATGAGAATTTTTGATGTGCTGTGAAGGTTTAGCCCCAGGTTATAGCTAGAGGTCATATGGAGGAAGTAAAGGGAGAATCTGGCAGGAGCTAAGCCCCTGTCACAGTTCGGGACTTGGGAGTTTTAGGAACAAAGAGTCGAGTCATTCGTATTGCCGACACGCGAAACGCGACACTCCTTTTGTTTAGGCAAGTGGTCACAACCCGTGATCGTGTGGAGTAGAGGCTCATGTTGGGTGCTTGTATGCACAGACTAAGTTTCATAGTCAGACCTGTGTATTTGTTCATAGGATTCCAGGAGGGAATCAAAGAGCTTCTCTAGCTTGAAGATTTAAACAATCCAGAGATAGGGAGGTCAGCGAACCCTGCGAAGGGTAGGGGGTCTTCATCAAGTGGTATCAGAGCGGATTTTTTTGTCTGTAGACATCAGGTGAATGAGATAAAGGAGACGAAAGAACTCGAAGTTACACTTTGTTTGTGAGAGACAGTTGACACAATTCCATCGAGGAGATGAGTGGAACAACCTTTAATCAATCGGGTTGTAGAAAGGGAGATGCGAGAACTTCATGCAAGGTTAGAGGCAATGGAGGTAGCACAAAGGAGAGCACCTGACACTGGAGATGTCAGCGATGTAGAGAGTAAAGAATCTGTGGGGGAGAATGTCATCGAAGAAGCTGCAAGAGAGGATGTTTCCAAGAATGCTTGTGGAGAGCGGTTATTAGATTGGGAGCTAGAGCCAAGATAGAGGTCCCAATGTATGAAGGCAACTTAGATGCTGAAGAGCTGCTAGATTGGGTAAGAACCATGGACAAATATTTTGACTATGAATATGTTGATGATGAGAAGACAGTGAAACATTTTGTCACCAAACTCAAGGGACATGCAACACTATGGTGGGATGAACTGCAGGCTGAGAGGAGAAGCAAGGGAAAAAAAAATATAAAGAATTGGGATAGAATGGTAGCTAAGATGAAAGAAAAATTCATTCCCAAAGATGATCAAATCAATCTATTCAAGAAGCTGCAGAACTTGAGACAGAAAGGTATGACAGTTAAAGAATACATAGAGGATTTCTACAAGCTGAAATTGTAATGTCCCCAAGGTCGAGCCAGTTGTAAAACTGATGTATGAAATGAATTGTAAATATGTGTTATAGGCTGGTGAGCCAAGTTTGTATAAGTCGGTGGGCTTAGGTGATTGTTAGGCCAGAGAGCCTAAGGGTTGGAGGCCAAGGGCCTGATTTTGTACTTGTATGTATGCAGAACATTTAATAAAATTGTAAACACCACCAAGTGTAGACCGACCATGATGAATGAGTGAAGGGGGACTGAGCTTCCACAGAGAAGGCAAGGGATTAGGGGCTAGAAGGTGGGAAAAGGGGCTAAGTGTTTAGCCTAGGGGGCTTAAACCTGGGAATAATAGTTTAATATTATTCCAAAAAGACATGTGCATTTAATGTTTTATTATAAGTTTCTGGCCAGGGAAGGACATACAAGGGTGATGCATGGTAGTGGAATGCATGCAGTTCCATGGGTGACAAGTGTCAACCCTGGTGCATGTGAATAAAACAACCAGGATGAGCCATGAGAAGGATTCCTCCTCCATTCTACCCGATTTCTTGAATGCGTACGGAGCCCTGGATAGTACGACCAACCCGACCCCTGCAGAGAAATATCCATGCATTCCTGAGAGTCGAAAATCCCGTGTTGTCTTTGATAATCTATGTGCATCCTCTATCCGACTGACTGAACCCGTGCGTGGAGGCTCTGTTCCGAAGCCATGACCGTGAGACCATTCTGTGATTGTTGAACCCGTTTGGGAAAGCCTATGTCTATTTTCCCCATGGGTTTTTGTGACCACACAGTACTGGACTATGTGTGGCTTGTTGGCCTATGAGCGATTCTCTCCAGGTGAGAGAGTGCGCAGAGGAAGGAGAGGACTCCTGGAAGGAACCTTGTAGCTGTCACAGAGCCCGGAGACTTCCGGTATGGTCTGTTGTTGTAAACCAAGGCAAGGGAGGTTAGCAGTCGAAGGACTGTTCAGGTGGCAGAGAAGGTGTATACTCTTGGGGTGTAACAGGCATGTGGGGAATGAGGGTCTATGGGCAGTGAGCGCGAGAGGTTCCTGGGAGAGAATCCCATCCTTGTGGTTGTGTGTTGTTTTCCCTGTAACCTCAGCCTAGCCTAGGATTCCTTGTCTAGGGGTGGAGCTTAGTCCCAGCTCGGGGTTGACCCACTGCTGAGCTTGATGAGAAGTGTGGTCTAAGGCTGGGAGGTTCGTGGAAGGCCTACACTTGGTTGGTGGAATCTACCACTGTTAAAAGATAAGTATCTGATTATGCTTTATTCATGTTTTGCATGATTGTGCTGCTTATCTTACCATGAATTTCGTTGTGTATATGAATTAATATTAAACATTATTGATTGTTAATTATAGCAGTAAATAATATGTTTTACTCTGAGCTTAAATGTGTTTATTTTTCTAAATGCATGTGGATTATATAATGCATGTATGAATTATGTACAAAGTGGTGTTATAGATTTATTTTAAGAGCGTTTAAGCCTTGGTAGCCAGAAAAGGTGCGCTACAATTTGGTATCAAAGCCAAGGTTTCGACACTGAGCCTAGATGGGCCAGTGAAGCGGTCTTTCGACCGAGAGTGCAAGGGAAATTGGGTCTGGAAGGCCAATTTTGGACCCTGGTTTGCTCCAAAGTGTCAAGGAGTTACTTGACGAGTTTTTAAGCTCAGGAGGTTTAGCGGTGTGTGAAACTGTAGCTGGTGTGGTCTATGGCCACGGGGAGATAGGTCTCCACACCAATAGTGTTAGAACCTTAGGATCTACTCAAGAGGGAAGGTGAACCCTCGTGACCGTCAGATCTCAGAAGTGTGCGCGGGGTTTAAAGCCCTTTGGAGTTGCACAGGAGTATGGAAATCGTGATACGTGAAATTATGAATTAGTCAGGACCATACATCAGAAATAATGCATGGAGGGTGATCAGCCTCTCACTGACTCATAACTTGAAACAATCAAATGGTGAATTCATGAAGATTCACGAAATGCGAATTCACATTTGGATCACAACCATCGATCTAAGAAAGATCTAGACCATTGATTGTCCAGGAAGAAATCATCATTTCAGGAGATGGGAAGTGAGGAGAGGTGAACACCTCCAAAACCCTGAAATGGCGAAAAGATCTACACCGTAGATCATGGGGAAAAGAACTTGACCGTTGGATCAAGTAGTTTAGTAAACAGTGATTTCGGGATTTCGATAGATGGAGGTTCAAGATGTGGGGTGCACGAACTCCCGATGCCCGAAACCCTGAAATGCCGAAAATATCTGCATCATTGATCTGAAGAGGGGATCTGACCGTTGGATTCCTTGCTTGGAATGGACGTGGGCACATGAATGCGTATGACATTCCAGTGAGTTGAGAAGACAAATGAGAGTGGTGGGACCCAATGACGTCACCGAAGGTGACATGGACCCTCTTGACCATACCACGTGCCACAGTGGTGAAGGGTGACAGCTGTGATGTGGGCCGAGAGAATAAAGTAATTCACGATTTCGGGGATTCACGAGATAAGAGCATGGGATATAGACATTGAAACTCGCGAAGTCGCGAGTAGCGAGAACGCGAGGAGAAAAGTCAACATCGCTTCTCGGGGTTTCATGAAAGGGAGGTGCCAGTGTCGGACACCACAACTCACAAAGGTGTGAGTAGCGAAGAAGTGCTAGCACTTATCCCTAGACTACGGTCATGCATAGTAGACGCTAGCGAGAAGGGAGCCATACCCGCATCGCATGGAATTTGCAGAGCCGAACGAGAGCTCAAAAAACTTATTTGAATCGAAACATCTTTTGTTCTTGTTTGTATTGGCTTATAAATGTTGTGGATTGTTCATGAAGTTTTAATGGCCTGACAAACTTCGAATTGAATTGCATAGTGCGTGTGCAGAGTTCAATGAGAGTCATAATTCCAGTTAACCAACGTCAAGTATGGAGTGGGAAAAGGTGCAGATTGCCTTCGAAACAGAGGACGAAAGGGTAGGAAGGAATGTCAAACTGGGAGTCAAAGGAACAAACTCTAATGGGCATGGAAAAGAGATGGATAAGGAATAACATATGATGCAACTCATTGAAAGATTGCAGAAATATGCCCAGGCTTTCCTAGCTGATAGCCGAAATCTCATGAAAATCAAGGATCGGTAGAGTGAATTCAACTTAAAAATGTTGAAGAGCCTGGAAAGAATAGAAAAGAAATTGGAAAAAGGGAGTGACACAAGCAGATCAAGAAGTGTCAGAACCCTTGAGAGGAGAAGAATATCTAGAAGTGGTAATAGACATTACCATCTCTTCCCGAAGCATTCTAGCAAGGAGACACATAGTAGTTCAAGCCTGTCCCCTACCAGAAAACATCGAAAATATGGAAGAGATAAATTGAAAGGGGAAATCAACAAGATTAAACCGCCTACATTTGATGGTGAAGATGTCGAAACATGGTTGCTAGGTATGAATAAATACTTCCAACTATAGAATTATTCTGCCTATGCAGAAGGAAGAATTGCAATGTACCAGTTGAAAGGAAAAGCATCCATGTGGTGGGATCAATTGGTGCAGGTGCAACACATCAGAGAGAAAGAGGTCACTTGGAATGAATTTAAGAGGTATTTCGAGAAGAAATACCTGACTAAAAGGTACTATGACAGAAAGATGAAGGAGTTCTTCAAACTCAAGTTGGGTAGCATGACCATTGATGAGTATGAAATAAGTTTTCTGGAACTACTGAAGTATGTTCCATTCATCAAGGATGAGGTTGTCAAAATTTAGAGGTATCTGAGTGGACTGCTACCTTCCATTAGTGAAAAGATTCAATATGACGATCCTAATACCATGGAAGAAACCATAAGAAGGGAGAAATGTCTATACAAATAGCAAAAAGAAAAGCCTACCTTTTGGAAGGTTTGGGATGACCATAAGAGGTTTAAGAAAGAACAGAGGCAGAAGGGAAACAGGCCCCCCTTTTTCAGGAACAGTCCTTGGGGACGGTCATCTTTTAGAGAGCCCATGAAAATTGAAGGGAGTGAGCAGATGCCAAGACCACCACCTATTGAGTGTTGGGGTTGTAAAGGGAATCATAGGTACAGAGACTGCCCCCACAGAAAAGATAAAGAGAGAAACAATGGAGGATATGGGTAGCGGAATGCCGAGGATCTACGCAGCCCTGGACAACAAGAAAGTAGAATTTCAATCACACATGACTGAAGTGGAAGGTACGATTAACAACCGACCACTTGTTATTTTAATTGATTCAGGGACTAGCCATAGTTATATAGATTCTAGAGTGGTGGAAAGTTTTCATTTAACAAGAAGCAAACATGAAAAGTCTTGGCTAGTGAAGTTGGCCACAGGAACCAAAAGGAAGGTCACTGAATTGGTTAAGTCTTGTTCAGTAAACATGAAAGGAATGAGCACTAAGGATGAATTGAACATTCTGCCTTTAGTCTCATACGATTGCTTAATTGGGATGGACTGGTTGGAGCAGCACCATGCCCTTCTTGATTGCTGTAACAAGAGGTTTACATTCTTGAATGAAGATGGAAAACAGGTAACAGTCCAAGGAATTCCCAGAGCCATGGATGTTAGGGAAATCTCAACCATGCAGCTGAAGAAATGTTACCGGAAAAGCTGTCAATTATTTGCAGCTCGGGTGGAAAAAGAATCCCGAGATGTAGTCTCGAATCTGGAAGACCACAAGGTACTCAAAGAGTTTAAGGACGTATTTCAGGAGGTACCTGGACTACCTCCGAAGAGGGACATCGTTTTTTCTATAAATTTTATGGCGGGAGCAGCTCCAATTTCGAAGGCTCCTTATAGAATGAGTACGCCAGAGCTGAAAGAGTTTCAATTGCAGCTCGAAGAGATACTAAAGAAGGGATACATTCACCCCATCGTGTCACCTTGGGGAGCCCCGGTCCTATTCGTGAAGAATAAAGATGGGACATTGAGGCTGTGCATTGATTTCCGACAGTTGAATAAGGTAATTGTCAAGAACCAGTACCCTCTGCCAAGGATCGATGATCTTTTTGATCAGTTGAAGGATGCGAAAATATTTTCAAAAATAGATCTCAGATCTAGATATCACCAAGTGAGAATAAATGATAAGGACATCAACAAGACCGCCTTTAGAACAAGGTACGGTCATTATGAGTTTACAGTGGTGCCGTTTGGATTGTCAAACACACCTGTTGTTTTCATGTGCTTAATGAATGGAGTGTTCAGAGATTATTTGGACAAGTTTGTCATAGTCTTCCTGGACGATATCTTGGTGT
>SNQJ01S0000219.1:144510-175354 GCA_010110895.2 Picea sitchensis | reverse complement strand
CTTGTTGTTTTCATGGGCTTAATGAATGGAGTGTTCAGAGATTATTTGGACAAGTTTGTCATAGTCTTCCTGGACGATATCTTGGTGTATTCCAAGACAGAGGAAGAACATGAGAAACACCTGAGAATGGTGTTGCAGGTGTTTAGAGAACACCAGTTGTATTCAAAACTGAGCAAGTGCTCATTTTATCAAAGGAAGATTCATTACTTGGGACATATTATTTCAGAAGAGGGGATCGTTGTGGATCCTGAAAAGGTTGAGGCCATCCAAGAATGGTCAGCACCAAGAAATGTGGCAGAAGTTAGGTCTTTTATGGGTCTGGTAGGCTACTACAGAAGGTTTATAACCAAATTCTCAAAGATATCTCACCCTATCACTTCCTTTCAAAGGAAGGAGAAGAAGTTTCAGTGGACTGAAGAGTGTGAGAACAGTTTCCAACGATTGAAGCATCTGCTAACCAACGCTCCAATCCTGAAGATTGCAGATCCAAATAAGGATTACGTAGTGTGCACCGATGTGTGTAAGGAGGGGTTGGGAGGAGTTCTCAACCAAGAGGGATTTGTAATTTGTTATGAGTCCCGAAATCTGAAAGAGCATGAAAGGAATTATGCCACTCATGATTTAGAGCTAGCAGCAATCATACACGCCTTGAGGAAATGGAGACATTACCTCATGGGAAAAAGATTTGAGTTGAGAACAAACCATAATGGTCTGAAGTATTTATTTGATCAGTCGAATTTAAATGCCAGGCAAACCAGATGGTTGGAGTTTCTGTGCGAATATGAATTTGATATCAAGCATATCAAAGGGAAGGAAAATAAGGTGGTTGATGCACTTAGCAGAAAAGTGCACGAATTACATGCTACAACCATTAGCATGTACAGGACTGAGATGAAAGACAGAATTTTAGATGCTGCAAATACTGATTTGTAGTACAGAGGTCTTGTAGCAAAGCTACAGTAGCTTGAGAGACCACAGACCAAGGAAAGTTACACCTTGGGAAATGATGGTTTACTTCTGTATAAAAACAAAGTGTATGTACCCAATGTCCGAGAATTGAAGCTTGCAATTCTAAAGGAGATGCATAACGTGGCTTATGCTAGACATCCTGGATATCAAAAGACTGTGGCAACAGTCAAAAGCCATTATTTTTGGCCAGGTATGAAGAAGGAAATCGTTGAATACATCGCCAGATGTATGGAGTGATAGAAGGTCAAGGCTAAGAATAGGCACCCAGCAGGGTTGTTGCAGCCTTTACCCATTCCTGAATGGAAATGGGACATGGTAACAATGGATTTTATCATTAGACTACCTAGAACAAGAAAGCAACATGATTCAATCATGGTGGTGGTGGAAAAAATTACTAAAGCTGCCCATTTTATTCCGGTGAAAACCACTCACAAGGTAGCAGATGTTGTTGATATCTTATTAAAAGAAGTGGCACGCTTGCATGGAATTCCTAAGACAATTGTGTTATATAGGGACCCGAAATTCACCTCAAATTTCTGGAAAGGACTATTCAAAGGATTCGAAATGAATCTGAACTTTATTACAGCGTATCATCCTGAGTTTGATGGTTAGACAGAGAGGGTGAACAGGGTAATAGAATACATACTGAGAATGTATGTGATGGATAAACCATAAAGGTGGGAAGACTACCTACATTTGGTAGAATTCGCCTACAATAATGGGTATCATGCATCGTTGAAGATGAGCCCGTTAGAAGCACTTTATGGAAGAAAGTGAAACACTTCAGTGAGCTGGGATAATCCAGCTGACAAAGTAGTCGTTGGGCCTAAACTGCTCAAAGAGATGGAAGACCAAATGATAAGGATTAAACAGAATTTGAAAGTTGCCTAGGATAGGCAAAAAAGTTACGCTGACAGTAACAGAACCCATAGAGAATTCAAAGTGGGTGACTATGTTTTCCTGAAAGTGAAGACTAACAGAAGTTCCCTAAAGTTGGAAAGTTGTGCCAAATTGGCAGCTAGATTTTGTGGGCCATTTGAGATCCTAGAAAGGATTGGGCCAGTTGCATACATGCTTGCATTACCTGCATCTATGAGTGTACATAATGTGTTTCATGTTTCATTGCTTAAGAAATATGTACCTGATGTTAATCATGTTATCGATTGGAATGTGATTAAGGTGGAACCAGAGGGTGTCCTGCAAGTGCATCCTGTGCGCATATTGGACAGGAAAATCAAACAGCTCCGGAATCGAGCTATAGAGATTGTAAAGGTCTAGTGGACCTGGTACGGTCCTGAGGACGCGACATGGGAGCATGCAGATGTTATGCGGGCAGAGTACCTGCATCTTTTTGAATTTTTTTGAAAAGCTT
The DNA here is from genome assembly GCA_010110895.2 of Picea sitchensis. Taxonomy (NCBI): domain Eukaryota; kingdom Viridiplantae; phylum Streptophyta; class Pinopsida; order Pinales; family Pinaceae; genus Picea; species Picea sitchensis. The sequence goes on along the minus strand of SNQJ01S0000219.1, from coordinate 173,013 downwards.
GCAGATGTTGTGTAAAGTTGCACTCAGGACAGTGCAAAAATAAGGGAGGGGGATTGTAATGTCCCCAAGGCCGAGCCAGTTGTAAATCTGATGTATGAAATGAATTCTAAATATGTTTTATAGGATGGTGAGCCAAGTTTGTATAAGCTAGTGGGATTAGGTGATTTCTAGGCCAGAGAGCCTAAGGGTTGGAGGCCAAGGGCCTGATTTTGTACTTGTATGTATGCAAAACATTTAATAAAATTGTAAACACCGCCAGGTGCAGACCGACCACGATGAATGAGTGAAGAGGGATTGAGATTCCACAAAGAAGGCAAGGGATTAGGGACTGGAAGGTGGGAATAGGGGCTACGTGTTTAGCCTAGGAGGCATAAACTTAGGAATAATATTTTAATATTATTCCAAAAAGACATGTGCATTTTATGTTTTATCCTAAGTTTCTGGCCAGGGGAGGACGTACAAGGGCGATGCGTGATGGTGGAATGCATGAAGTTCCATGGGTGACAAGTGTCAACCCTGGTGCATGCGAATAAAATGGCCAGGATGACCTGTTAGAAGGATTCCTCCTCCATTCTACCCGATTGCTTGAACGCGTACAGAGCCCTGGATAGTACGACCAACCCAAACCCTGCAGATAAATCCTTGTGCATTCTTGAGAGTCAAAAATCCTGTGTTGTCTTTGATAATATGTGTGCAGACTTTATCCAAATGATCGAACCCATGTGTGGAGGCTCTGTTCCGAAGCCGTGACCGTGAGACTGTCCTGTGATTGCTAAACTAGTTTGGGAAACCTGTTTCTATTTTCCCCGTGGGTTGTTGTGACCACGTAGTATTGGACTATGTGTGGCTTGTTGGCCTATGAGAAATTCTCTCCAGGTGAGAGAGTGCGTAGAGGAAGGAGAGGACTCCTGGAAGGAACCCTGTAGCTATCACAGAGCCTGGAGACTTCCAGTCTGGTCTGTTGCTGTAACCCAGGGAAAGGGAGGTTAGCAATCGAAGGACTATCCAGGTGACAGAGAAGGTGTATACTCCTGGGGTGTAACAGGCATGTGGGGAATGATGGTCTGTGGGTAGTGAGCATGAAAGGTTCCTAGGAGAGAATCCCGTCCTTGTGGCTGTGTGTTGTTTTCCCTGTAACCTCAGCCTAGCCTAGGATTCCTTGTCTAGGGGTGGAGCTTAGTCCCAGCTCGGGGGTGACCCACTGTTGAGCTTGATGAGCAGTGCAGTCTAAGGCTGGGAGGTTCGTGGAAGGCCTATACTTTGTTGGTGGAATCTACCACTATTAAAAGAAAAGTATTTGATTATACTTTATTCATGTTTTGCATGATTGTGCTGCTTATCTTACCATGAATTTCACTATGTATATGAATTAATATTAAACGTTATTGATTGTTAATTATAGCAGTAAATAATATGTTTTACTCTGAGCTTAAACGTGTTTATTTGTCTAAATGCATGTGGATTATATAATGCCTATATGAATTATGTATAAAGCGGTTTCATATATTTCTTTTAAGAGCGTTTAAGCCTTGGTAGCCAGAAAAGGTGCGCTACAGAACATCAGAACTGGACAAAGAGATAAAGATGAAGAAAAAGTTTCCAGGTATATAAATGGTCAGAGGTATGAAATTCGGGATGAAATAAGCATGATGTCAATAAGGACTTTGGAGGATTCTTATCAGTTCACAATGAAGGCGGAGGATAAGTTGGCCAGGAAACAAAGCCAGCAAGGAAGAGGTAGAAGCTCGGTCCCAAGAAAAAGCAAGGGATTTACCCATGACATAACATATCAGTCTAGGGACGAGACTAAGAAACCACATAGTCACTCGGAAAGAGGAGGAAGTTCCAGAGGAAGACAATATGGTGGAAGAATTTCTTCCAGTGGAAGAGGAAGAGGCATAGGAGGAGAAGTGAGATGTTACGCCAGTCGAAAGGTACGACATAAGTTTTGGGAATGTCCTGAGAGAAAGAAAGAAGGAGAAGGTGAAGCTCACATTTTGGAAGCACAGATAAGAAATATCGAAGCAGAAGGAGCAAACGATGGAACATCCCTGATCCTGAGAAAATTTCTCTTAAAACTAGAGGCAGAAGTTGAGAAGCCAGTGCAGAGAAATAGTCTCTTTAGGACATCTTGCAAGACTAAACACAGAGTATGAAAGGTGATAATTGACTGTGGGAGCATTGACAACTTAGTATCCACAGAGATGGTGGAGAAATTGGAGTTGGAGACAACTGCACATATGAATCCATATAAAGTCTCATGGTTGCAGAAAGGACACCAGGTAATGGTTACTAAACAATGCTTGGTTGAATTTAAATTAGGAGGGTATAGAGATGAAATTCTATGTGATGTAATTCCCATGGATGTATGCCATATTTTGTTTGGAAGATCATGGCAATTTGATAGAAATGTCATTCATGATGGGAGAAAGAATACATACACCTTGGAGAATAATGGTAGGACACACATGTTTCTTCCAATAGAGAAGAAGAAAGAGAAAGAGGAAGCCAACACAAGCATACTTCTCATGAGTGGGAAGGAACTCCTCAAAGAAGTTAAGAAAGAATAGGATATGCAGTTCGTTGTGGTGAGGAAACCTAGAGTTATCTTTACGAGTGCTACAATGGATGATTTACCTGAAGAAATTCGGGAATTGTTGGATAATTTTGCTGACATAATGGGGGATGAGTTGCCTAGCTCATTACCACCCATCAGAAGTATTATCCATCATATTGACTTGATACCAGGAGAAAGTCTGCCAAACAAAGAAGCATATAAACTGACACCTTGAGAGAATCAGGCAGTAAAGAACCAGGTCTAGGAATGGTTAGACAAGGGTTTGGTCAGAGAGAGATTGATTCTATGTGCATCACCAACTCTAATGACTCCAAAGAGAAATGGAGGATGGAGAATGTGTACAGACTCAAGAGCCATCAACAAGATCACCATCAGGTATCGATTTCCTTTACCAAGAATGGATGATTTAATGGATTGTTTAAGTGGAGAAAATTTCTTTTCTAATATAGATTTGAAAAGTGGATATCACCATATAAGAATGAGAGAGGGAAATGAATGGAAAACAACCTTTAAAACAAATGAAGGTTTGTATGAGTGGCTTGTTATGCCATTTGGCTTAATAAATGCCCCAAGTACTTTTATGAGGCTAATGAATGAAATACTGAAATATTTCATTGGCAAGTTTGTGGTTGTGTATCTGGATGATATATTGATCTTTAGCAAGACTGAAGAAGAGAATTTGAGACACCTGACACTAGTAATGAGGAGACTACAACAGGAGAAGCTGCTAATAAATTTGAAGAAGTCTTCCTTTATGAAGACAGGACTCATTTACATGGGTTTTCTGATCTCTTCGAATGAATTGAAGATGGATCCAGAGAAGGTCATAGTGATCAAATAATGGTCGTCACCAAAGAGAATGTTCGAGGTAAGGAGGTTTCATGGATTGGCAAGTTTCTATAGGAGGTTCATCAGAGACTTTAGTGGAATTTGTGCATCGATGATGGATACAACGAGGAAAAAGCACAAGTATTTTAAATGGATAGAGGAGGCCGAGTGGAGCTTCAATATATTGAAGGAGAATATAACATAACAACCAGTTCTTGTCTTGCCAAATTTTGAAAAGACATTTCAAGTGAGATGCTATGCAAGTGGAGTTGCAATCAGAGTATTTTTGAGCCAGGATAATAGACGAGTTGCCTATTTTATTGAGAAGCTAAATGAGACCAAGAAAAAATAATCCACATTTGATAAGGAGTTATATGCCATAATTCAAGCCCTAAAGAAGTGGAGACATCACCTTCTCCCACGAGAAATTTTCTTGTATAGCGTTAACCAAGCTTTATAATTCATAACCAGACAGGAAAAATTGAATCAGAAGCATGCAAAGTGGATTGCGTTTATGCATAACTTTACTTTTGTCATAAAACATATTTTTGGGAATGCTAACAAAGTTGTTGATGCATTGAGAAGGAGATGTTTGATTATGCAGGAATTTCAGGTGAAGACCTTGGGGTTTGAACACCTTAAGGAAATGTACATTGATGATCCAGATTTCAAGGAGGCATATGAAGCATGTGCGAATCTTGTGTTGAGAGATAAGATCCAATGGGCAGAGTATATGATTCAAGAGGGATTGTTGTTCAGGAGCAATCAATTATGCATAACAAAATGTTCAATGAGGGAAAACCTTTTGAAGGAGAAGCATAGTGGAGGATTGGCTAGACATTTCGGCCATGACAAAACATTTGCACAGTTAAGAAGTTCATACTATTGGCCAGGTATGAGAACATATGTGATAAAATTCGTGAACAGATGTAGAATCTGCCAACATGTGAAAGGAAAAAGACAGAACACTGGATTGTATCAACCATTGACAATACCAGAGAGGCCTTGGGATGCAATAAACATGGATTTTGTGTTGGGACTGTCAATAACACAAAGAGGATTTGAATCCATATTTGTCGTGGTGGATAGATTTTCAAAGATGGCACATTTTATCCCATGCCAGAAGACTAGTGATGCAACACAGGTTGCAAATATGTTTTTCAAGGAAGTTGTAAGACTTCGCGGCCTATCCAGAAGCATTGTCTCAGACATAGACACAAAATTTGTTGGTCAGTTTTGGAGAACACTGTGGAAGAAATTGGGGACAGATTTGTCCTTCAGCTCATCTTATCATCCTGAGACAGATGGGAACACTGAGGTGGTAAACAGAATTTTGGGAAACTTGTTGAGAAGTCTGGTCACTGAGCATCATAACCAGTGGGATCAGATTCTTCCACAAGTAGAATTTTCATACAACGACTCGCCAAACAGAAGCACTGGGAAGAGCCCATTCTATATATTGTATGGAATGCAACCCGGGGGAGTATCTAAGTTGAGAGACTTGGGACATAATGAGATCAGAAGAAGTGGAGAGAAATATTTTGCTGCAGAAATGCAGATGCTCCATAGCCAGATCAGAAGACAATTACATAACTCTAGCCAAGAGTATAAGCGCAAAGTTGATCAACATCACAAATAAATTCAATTTGAAGTGGGAGATCAGGTTCTGACACATCTCAGGAAAGAAATGTTCCTTAGGGGAACATATAACACAAAAAATGAAGAAGATAGGACGATGTAAGATCTTAAGGAAATTTGATGCAAATGCCTATGAGATTGAGTTTCCATATGATGTGGGCATATAACCCATATTCAATGTTTCAAACCTGTATCCTTACAGGAAAGATGATACAACGGGATCAAAATATCAAGATAAGATTCAGTGGGAGAAACAAATGGCTATAGTAGAAAAACCACAGATGGAGAAGATTGTTGATGAGAGAATTGGAAAAAAGACTAGGAGGAAGACCTATTTTGAATATCTAGTCAAGTAGAAGGGACGCCCTGTAGAAGATGTCAGTTGGGAGAATGAAGTTGCTATCCAGAAGAATGGAAAGTCGGTGCAGGAGCTCATGGACAAGAGTCCATTAATTTTTGTCCAGGGGGAGTATGATGCAAGAGCATCGTCAACGTCGTTCGCGAGCACACATGGCAGGAAGGTTTAGCACTCGAGAATCATTTTGGATCTCAAATGTTGGGAGTTACTGGGAGTCTTTTGAGGAGCTGATGAAGAATGACAGAAGATCAAACGTTTGGAGGTGGAATGATCAGAGAGTTTCACTCCGAGTCTTGAATGTAACTGAACTTAGGTAGTAGTTAGAGTATTTTTCATTTTTTTAGTAGATGAATAGTCTTNTAGAGGTTTTGTACACCCGAATTGGGTTGTTGTGAGTTAGTATGAGTTTTATTTGTTGTTTGATAATAGTTGTAGCCATTTTTATTTTCTAAATGAATATAACAGAAAAAAAAATTGATCCAAATGCATGGGGTTGTTGATGTTTGTGATTCTCTGTTATTGTCTTTTCATCAATGAATGATTTTCATTTCGAGTATCTGAAATTGTGATATGTTGGTATAAGTTTCAATTGTTTCTCTTCCGAGAAGTAGTGCAATGTGTGAACAAAAAAACGCAAGGATCGCGTTAACGGGATCTGTGTCAATCCTAAAGCTCAGAAGAGATAGCACAAGATTTTTACTTTGCAAGGAGTGAAATGTGATGGCTGCAAGGCGTTCACAGTCACTCACAAGAACCAAGTCTTGTGTAAGAATCTGTTGCAAGGAGTGCATAGATACGAAATTCAGCTAAGTGTCAAGGAGACTCCATAAGAGTCAAAAGAGAGAAGGTGAGATCCCGACTTGATTTGAGCCATTGGATCTAGGAAGATCGTGGGTCGTTGATCTAGAACCATCGCGGTCTCGGCTGTGGGGAGAAAGGAGGTAGATAAACCCCCAAAGTCACGAGACACAAAGTTACGACTTGATCACATTCGTTGATCAAAGGAAATTCTTGAGTCATTGATCTAGCGCCATCGCAATTTCGGCTATCTGAAGAACGGAGGTAGAGAGAACACCAAAATCGTGAGACCAGAAGTCGCGACTTGATCACAGTTGTTGATCAAAGGAAGAATCTGGGTTGTCGATCATTCCTAAATCATCGGGATCGTCCATCATCAAGAGGACAGGTGGTAAGAAATCAACATTTCCCTGACTCGCCGAGTGAGGAAGTCAAAGAGGGAAGCAATGAGAACTCGCGATACGCAAAGTTCCGACATGCTCGAAAGGTTCAGCCCCAGGTTATAGCCAGAGGTCATATGGAAGAAGTAAAGGAAGAATCTACACGAGTTAAGCCCCTGACACAGTTCAGGACTCGAGAGTTTGAAGAACAAAGAGTCGAGTCATTCGCAGTGCCGACACGCGAAACACGACACTCCTTTTTTGTAGGCAAGCAGACACAACCCGTGATCATGTGAGTAGAGGCTCATGTCGGGTGCTTGTACGCACATGCTAAGTTTCATAGTCGAATCAGTGGATTTGTTTGTTGGATTCCAGCAGGGAATCAAAGAGCTTCTACAACTCGCAGATTTGAATGATCCAGAGACCGGGAGGTCAATGGACCTTGCGAAGGGTAGGGGGTCTGCATCATGAAGAGAGAGCATGTTACAAGGAACATTGACGCATGAACGATAAAGGAAGGTCCCCGCATGATGTCACAATGATGAAAGAAGGACACATGGCGTCAATGTGCACTCCCAAATGAAAATATTATGGTTATGAGGAGTGTGCATGTATTTTAAATTATTAATTTTTTCACTTCTAAATAATATTTTAATTTATTTTAAAATTTTATAAATATTTTAAATTAGAAAAATATATATCTTCAATACATAATCTAAATCCAAATACATATTAAAGCAAAAGTGATTTGGTGTTGTTAAACTGTGAATTAAATACAATTTCTATTAATAAATAAATAAAATAAATGTTTAGTTTATTTTAATAATATCTTAAATTATTAAATTTTGATTGAATAAAATAAATGTTTAGTTTATGTTAATAATATTTTAAATTATTAATTTTTTTTATTTCAAAGTAATATTTTAATTTAGTTTAAAATTTTATAAATATTTTAAATTAGAAATATATATATCTTCAATACATAACCCTAACCCAAACCCAAATACATATTATGGCAAAATGATTTGGTATTATTAAACTATAAATTAAATGAAATGAAATTTCTATTAATAAATAAATAAATAATTTTTTAATTTATTTTAGTAGGATTTTAAATTATTAAATTTTTTGTTTCAAAATAATATTTTAATTTATTTTAAAATTTTATAAATATTTAAAATTAATATTGATAAATATGAAATAATTTAGAATTCTAATTTTATTTTAAAAATATTTTATTTTGACATCTTATTATATATTTAAATTTAATTAACTAGCACAACCACAACATAATTGTGATTGATGAAGATTGTTAGAATTATTTTTTAATTTAAAAATACTAAATCTACTTTATAATAATTTAAATTCTAGTATAAACCCTAATCTTATTATAATCTTTACTCTAACAAAATTTTAAATGATTTCAATCTTTTTAATAACTTATTAATTATTTTCAAATACATTTTAATTATTAGATATTTAAAAATAATAAATGTACTATTAAAATAATCAAAATTAAAATTTATGTTAGAATTAAAATTAAAATTTGTAAATTAAATATACTCTATGTTTATAAATTAAATACAAACTATAAATATTCATCAACCACAATTCTGAAACTTTGCTTAACATCAATTATCAATTCTGAAACTTTGCTTAACATCAATTACCATGGTAAAACAAGTTATGTCATCCACGCAGGCTTAGATGAGTCCAAAATGCTACTCACCAAATGGGCGGTAACTTTCATCTCACTATTTCATAGCCTCATATTCTTATTGAAACTAAATGATGAAGAAGCAATGCCCCAATTAATGGGATATGCCTTAGATATATACTATTGTTTAAATTTATTTAATGGGATATCTTTTAGATGTATACTATTACACATTGTTTAAATTTTCGATCGCATGTCATTAAATGCTATTAAATGTTATCATGAGGAAAGGGTATATTGGATTTTTTTTGGAATAATTAGTTTTTTAATAAAAAAAAGCAACGTGAGTGTCAGATTTATTGATTATTAAATGTTAGCATGAGGAAAGAAAGGGTATATTGAAATTTTTTGGAATAATTAGTTTTTTAATAAAAAAAAAAGCGAAGACTATTTTTCATAGTATCTATAAATTAAAAATTAAGATTTAAATTTTAACATTCATGCATGTTATTGTGTTTTAATTAATCATTAAATTTTTTTATTAATACAAATTATTGATTACCATGTGTGCCACATTTAACATGCAGTGCTTTAATTAATTGTTAAACTGCCACATCTAACATGCAGTGCTTTAGTTAGTTATTAAAGTGCCACATTTAACATGCAGTGTTTTAGTTAATCATTAAAGTACATGCAGTGATTTAGTTAATCATTAAAGTACCTGATTATTGATTACCATAAATGCCATATTTAACATATAGTGATTTAAGTAATCTGTTTTAATTAATCATTAAAATACTTGATTAATACAAATTATTGATTACCATAAATGCCGCATTTAACATGCAGTGCTTTAGTTAATCATTAAAACAAACAACTGATTAATACAAATTATTGATTACCATGTGCGACATTTAACATGCACGCATCACCATGGCTGAAAATATTTAGGGTTCAAGCGAATGGCAAACAAGGTTTAAGGTTCCGGCGGACATTGGCGAACTAATTTTAGGGTTCCGACGGAAGACATTTAGGTCATTGGAGGGTTCTACCATGCACAGTTCTACATTAACTTATAGTATGCTCTACTTTAACTCGAGGAAAAGAAAAAAATAACTCAATTCCAAAAATAAAAGTCTAATTTTGAAAAAGCTAATAAATAGAATGTTTATTCCAAACTTTAAATGCAAAGCAACAGTTGTTCACGAGGATAGCACTCTAAGTAAAGCGAAGCAACAATCCAATACAGTGGAATCACCTTTGCGTCTGTGTAAAGCTTGAAGGTGCTCTGATGGACGATCTGGTTCGAGAGTGCTTGCTAAGAGTGCCTTACACATCACACAAAAACCTGAAAGCCGTGCGCAGAAGCTGGAAAGCTATGGTGAGTAGCCCTAAGTTCTATGCAGACAGAAAGATATCTGGGATGAGCGAGCAGCTCCTATGTTTTATTCAAAGAGATCCAAATGGGGATGGGGGTAAGTATGATTTTTTGTATGCCTGAATGGGGATGTTGTGCGTAAGTATGATTTTTTGAGTTTTGTTTGTTGTTTGAGAATAGTTGTAGCCATTTTTATTTTCTGAATGAATATAATAGAAGAAAATTGATCCAAATGCGTGGGGTTGTTTCTGTCTGTGATTCTGTGTTATTGTCTTTTCATCAATGAATGATTTTCATTTCAAGTATCTGAAACTATGATATGTTGGTATAAGTTTCAATTGTTTCTCTTCCAAGAAGTAGTGCAAGGTGTGCACACAAAAACACAAGGAGTGTGTTAACAAGATTTGTGTCGATCCTGAAGCTCATAAGAGATAGCATGAGATTTTCCCTTTGCAAGGAGTGCAAAGCGATTGTTGCAAGGGGTGCACAATCACTCACAAGAACCAAGTCTTGTGTAAGAATTCGTTGCAAGGAGTGCACAGATCTAGAATTCGGCTAAGTGTCGAGGAGACTCCATAAGAGTCAAAAGAGCGAAGGTGAGATCCCGACTTGATTTGAGCCATTGGATCCAGGAATATCGTGGTTTGTTGATCTAGAGCCATCATGGTCTCAGATGTCAGGAGAATGTAGGTAGAGAAACCCCCAAAGTCGCGAGACACGAATTCGCGACTTGATCACATTCGTTGATCAAAGGAAAGTCGTGAGCCGTTGATCTAGCGCCATCGCAGTTTCGGCTATTGGAAGAATGAAGGTAGAGAGAACTCCAAAGTTGTGAGACGAGAAGTCATGACTTGATCATAGTAGATGATCAAAGGAAGAATATGGGTCTTCGATCATTCTAAAATCATCAGGACCATCCATCGTTAGGAGGATAGGCGGTAAGAAATTAGAATTTTACAGACTCGCCGAGTGAAGAAGTCAAAGAGGGAAGCATCGAGAACTTGCGATATGCAAATTTTTGACATGCTGAGAAGGTTTAGCCCAAGTTTATAGATAGAGGTCATATGGCGGAAGTAAAAGGAGAAGCTAGCATGAGCTAAGCCCCTGTCGCAGTTCGGGACTTGGGAGTTTTAAGAACAAAGAGTCGATTCATTCATATTGCCGACACGCGAAACGCGACACTCCTTTTGTTTAGGCAAGCAGTCACAACCTGTGATCACATGGAGTAGAGGCTCACGTCGAGTGCTTGTACACACAGGCTAAGTTTCATAGTCAGACATGTGTATTTTTCATTGGATTCCAGGAGGGAATCAAAGAGCTCCTCCAGCTCATAGATTTAAACAATCCAAAGACTGAGAGGTCAATGAACCCTACGAAGGGTAGGGGGACTGCATCAAGTGGTACCAGAGCAGATTTTTTTGTCTGTAGACATCAGGCGAACGAGATAAAGGAGATGAAAGAACTTGAAGTTACACTCTGTGTGTGAGAGACACTCGACACAATTCCACCGAGGAGATGAGTGGAACAACCTTTAGCCAATCAGGTTGTAGAAAGGGAGATGAGAGAACTTCGTGCAAGGTCAGAGGCGATGGAGGTAGCACAAAGGAGAGCACCTGACACTGGAGACGTCAGCATTGCAGAGAGTAAAGAATCTGTGGGGGAGAATGTCATCGAAGAATCTGCAAGAGAGGATGTTTCCAAAGAACGCTTATGGAGAGCGGTTGTTAGATTGGGATCTAGAGCCAAGATAGAGGTCCCAATGTATGAAGGCAACTTAGATGCTGAAGAGTTGCTGGATTGGGTAAGAACCATGGACAAATATTTCAACTGTGAATATGTTGACGAGGAGAAGATGGTGAAACATGCTGTCACCAAACTCAAGGGACATGCAACACTGTGGTGGGATGAATTGCAGGCTGAGAGGAGAAGCAAGGGAAAACAAAAGATAAAGAATTGGGACAGAATGGTAGCCAAGCTGAAAGAAAAATTCATACCCAAAGATTATGAGATCAATATGTTCAGGAAGATACAGAACCTAAGATAGAAAGGTATGATAGTTAAAGAATACATAGAGGATTTCTACAAGATGAACATCAGAGAGATAAAGATGAAGAAAAAGTTTCTAGGTATATAAATGGCCAGAGGTATGAAATCCGGGATGAAATAAGCATGATGTCAATAAGGACTTTGGAGGATTCTTATCAGTTCACACTGAAGGCAGAGGAGAATTTGGCTAGGAAACAAAGCCAGTGAGGAAGAGGTAGAAGCTCAGTCCCAAGCAAAAGCAAGGGATTTACCCATGACATAACATATCAATCTAGGGACAAGACTGAAAAACCACATAGTCACTCGGAAAGAGGAGGAAGTTCCCGAGGAAGACAAGATGGTGAAAGAAGTTCTTCTAGTGGAAGAGGAAGAGGCATAGGAGGAGAAGTTAGATGTTACGCTAGTGGAAAGGTACGACATAAGTTTTGGGAATGTCTCGAGAGAAAGAAAGAAGGAGAACGTGAAACTCACATTTTGGAAGCATAGACAAGAAATATCGAAGCAGAAGGATCAAAGGATGGAACATCCCTGATGCTGAGAAAATTTCTCTTAAAACCAGAGGCAAAAGTTGAGAAGCCAGTGCAAAGAAATAGTCTCTTTAGGACATCTTGCAAGACTAAACACAGTGTATGCAAGGTGATAATTAACTGTGGGAGCACTGACAACTTAGTATCCACAGAGATGGTGGAGAAATTGGAGTTGGAGACAACTGCACATATGAAGCCATACAAAGTCTCATGGTTGCAAAAAGGACACCAAGTAATGGTTACTAAACAATGCTTGTTTGAATTTAAAATAGGAGGATATAGAGATGAAATTCTATGTGATGTAATTCCCATGGATGTATGCCATATTTTGTTTGGAAGACCATGGCAGTTTGATAGAAATGCCATTCATGATGGGAGGAAGAATACATACACCTTGGAGAAGAATGGTAGGACACACATGTTTCTTCCAATAGAGAAGAAGAAAGTGAAAGAGGAAGCCAGCACAAGCATACTTCTCATGAGTGGGAAGGAACTCCTCAAAGAAGTTAAGAAAGAATAGGATATCCAGTTCGTTGTGGTGAGGAAACCTAGAGTTATCCTTACGAGTGCTACAATGGATGATTTACCTGAAGAAATTCGGGAATTATTGGATAATTTTGCTGACATAATGGTGGATGAGTTTCCTAACTCATTTCCACCCATCAGAAGTATTATCCATCATATTGACTTGATACCAGGAGAAAGTCTACCAAAAAAAGAAGCATACAGATTGACACCTTGAGAGAATCAAGCGGTAAAGAACCAGGTCCAAGAATGGTTAGACAAGGGTTTGGTCAGAGAGAGATTGAGTCTATGCGCAGCACCAACTCTGTTGACTCCAAAGAGAAATGGAGGATGGAGAATTTGTACAGACTCGAGAGCCATCAACAAGATCACCATCAGGTATCGATTTCCTTTACCAAGAATGGATGATTTAATGGATTGTTTAAGTGGAGAAAATTTCTTTTCTAATATAGATTTGAAAAGTGTATATCACCATATAAGAATGAGAGAGGGAGATGAATGGAAAACAACATTTAAAACAAATGAAGGTTTGTATGAGTGGCTTGTTATGCCATTTGGCTTAACAAATGCCCCAAGTACATTTATGAGGGTAATGAATGAAATACTGAAATATTTCATTGGCAAGTTTGTGGTTGTGTATCTAGATGATATATTGATCTTTAGCAAGACTAAAGAAGAGAATTTGAGACACCTGACACTAGTAATGAGGAGACTACAACAGGAGAAGCTGCTGATAAATCTGAAGAAGTCCTCCTTTATGAAGACATAACTCATTTACATGGGTTTTGTGATCTCTTCAAATGAATTGAAGATGGATCCAGAGGAGGCCATAGTGATCAAAGAATGGTCGTCACCAAAGAGAATGTCATGGATTGGCAAGTTTCTATAGGAAGTTCCTCAGAGACTTTAGTGGAATTTGTTCGTCGATGATGGATACAGTGAGGAAAGAGCACAAGTCTTTTAAATGGATAGAGGAGGATGAGCGGAGCTTCAATATATTGAAGGAGAAGATAACATAACAACCAGTTCTTGTCTTGCCAAATTTTGAAAAGACATTTCAGGTTAGATGCTATGCAAGTGGAGTTGCAATCGGAGCACTTTTGAGCCAAGATAATAGATCGGTTGCCTATTTAGTGAGAAGCTGAATGAGACCAAGAGAAAATACTCCACATTTGATAAGGAGTTCTATGCCATAATTCAAGCCCTGAAGAAGTGGAGACATTACCTTGCCCCATGATAATTTGTTTTGTATAGCGATAACCAAGCTTTACAATTCATAACCAGATAGGAAAAATTGAATCAGAAGCATGCAAAGTAGATTCAGTTTATGCATAATATTACTTTTGTCATAAAACATATTTTTTGGATTGCTAACAAAGTTGTTGATGCATTGAGAAGGAGATGTTTGATTATGTAGGAATTTCGGGTGAAGACCTTGGGGTTTGAACACCTTAAGGAAATGTACATTGATGATCCAGATTTCAAGGAGGCATACGAAGCATGTGCGAATCTTGTGTTGAGAGATAGGAGCCAATTGGAAGAGTAAATGATTAACATTTGCACAGTTGAGAAGTTCATACTATTGGTTGGGTATGAGAACAAATGTGATAAAATTTGTGAAAAGATGTTGAATCTGCCAACATGCGAAAGGAAAAAGACAAAACACTGGATTGTATCAACCATTGCCAATACCAGAGAGGCCTTGGGATGAAATAAGCATGGATTTTGTGTTGGGACTACCAATAACACAAAGAGGATTTGAATCCATATTTGTGGTGGTGGATAGATTTTCAAAGATGGCACATTTTATCCCATGCCAGAAGACTAGTGATGCAACACATGTTGCAAATATGTTTTTCAAGGAAGTTGTAAGACTTTACGGCCTATCCAGAAGCATTGTCTCGGACATAGACACAAAATTTGTTGGTCATTTTTGGAGAACACTATGGAAAAAATTGGGGACATATTTGTCCTTCGGCTCAGCTTATCATCTTGAGATAGACGGGAACACTGAGGTGGTAAACAAAATTTTCGGAAATTTGTTGAGAAGTCTGGTCACTGAGCATCATAACCAGTGGGATCAGATTCTGCCACAAGTAGAATTTTCATACAACGACTCGCCAAACAAAAGAACTAGGAAGAGCCCATTCCATATATTGTATGGAATGCAACCCAGGGGAGTATATGAGTTGATAAACTTGGGACATAATGAGATCAGAAGAAGTGGAGAAAAAGATTTTGCTGCAGAAATGCAGATGCTCCATAGCCAGATCAGAAGACAATTACATAACTATAGCCAAGAGTACAAGCACAGAGTTGATCAACATCACAAAGAACTTCAATTTGAAGTGGGAGATCAGGTTCTGGCACATCTCAGGAAAGAAAGGTTCCTTGGGGGAACGTATAACACGTTAAAAATGAAGAAGATAGGACCATGTAAGATCTTAAGAAAATTTGATGCAAATGCCTATGAGATTGAGTTTCCATATGATGTGGGCATATCACCCATATTCAATGTTTTAGACCTGTATCCTTACAGGAAACATGATACATCGGGATCAAAATATCAAGATAAGATTCAGTGGGAGAAGCAAATGGCTATAGCAGAAAAACCACAGATGGAGAAGATTGTTGATGAGAGAATTGGAAAAAAGACTAGGAGGAAGACCTATTTTGAATATCTAGTCAAGTAAAAGGGACGTCCAGTAGAAGATGCCAGTTGGGAGAATGAAGATGATATCCAGAAGCATGGAAAGTCGGTGCAGGAGCTCATGGACAGGAGTCCATTTATTTTTGTCCAGGGGGAGTATGATGCAGGAGCATCGTCAACGTCGTTCATGAGCACACATGGCAGAAAGGTTCAACACTCGAGAATCATTTTGGATCTCAAACGCTGGGAGTTACTGCGAGTCTTTTGAGGAGTTGATGAAGAACGATAGAAGATCAAACACTTGGAGGTGGAATGATTAGAGAGTTTCACTCCAAGTCTTGAACGTAACTGAACTTAGGTAGTAGTTAGAGTATTTTTTATTTTTTCAGTAGATGAATAGTCGGTTGGGGGGGGGAACCTAAGGAGGACCCTCTGAGATAAATATAGATTTTGTAATACGCTTGAATAAGGACCCTCTGAGATAAATAGAGGTTTTGTACGCCCGAATGGGGTTGCTGTGAGTTAGTATGAGTTTTTGAGTTTTATTTGTTGTTTGAGAATAGTTGTAGCCATTTTTATTTTCTAAATGAATATAACAGAAAAGAATTGATCCAAATGCGTGGGGTTGTTGCTGTTTGTGATTCTCTGTTATTGTCTTTTCATCAATGAATGATTTTCATTTTGAGTATCTGAAACTGTGATATGTTGGTATAAGTTTCAATTGTTTCTCTTCCGAGAAGTAGTGCAAGGTGTGAACACAAAAATGCAAGGAGTGCATTAACGAGATCTGTGTCAATCCTGAAGCTCAGAAGAGATAGCACGAGATTTTTCCTTTGCAAGGAGTGAAAAGAGGCTGCTACAAGGCATGCACAGTCACTCACAAGAACCAAGTCTTGTGTAAGAATCTATTGCAAGGAGTGCATAGATCCGAAATTCGGCTAAGTGTTGAGGAGACTCCATAAGAGTCAAAAGAGCGAAGGTGAAATCCCAACTTGATTTGAGCCATTGGATCTAGGAAGATCGTGGGTCGTTGATCTAGAGCCATCACGGTCTTGACTGTGGGGAGAAAGGAGGTAGAGAAACCCCCAAAGTCGCGAGACACAAAGTCACGACTTGATCACATTCGTTGATCAAAGGAAATTCATGAGCCGTTGATCTAGCGCCATCACAATTTCGGCTATCGGAAGACCGGAGGTAGAGAGAACACCAAAATCGTGAGACGAGAAGTCGCGACTTGATCACAGTCGTTGATCAAAGGAAGAATCTAGGTCATCGATCGTTCCTAAATCATTGGGACCATCCATCATCAGGAGGACAGGTGGTAAGAAATCGACATTTCGCTAACTCACCGAGTGAGGAAGTCAAAGAGAGAAGCAACGAGAACTCGCGATACGCGAAGTTCCGATGTGCTTGAAAGGTTTAGCCCCAGGTTATAGCCAGAGGTCATATGGAAGAAGTAAAGGGAGAATCTACACGAGCTAAGCCCCTGTCGTAGTTTGGGACTTGGGAGTTTGAAGAACAAAGAGTCGAGTCATTCATATTGCCGACATGCGAAACACGACACTCCTTTCTTGTAGGCAAGCAGTCACAACCCGTGATCACGTGAGTAGAGGCTCATGTCGGGTGCTTGTACGCACAAGCTGAGTTTCATAGTCGAACCTGTGGATTTGTTTGTTGGATTCCAGCAGGGAATCAAAGAGCTTCTACAGCTCGCAGATTTGAACGATCTAGAGACCAGGAGGTCAATGGACCTTGCGAAGGGTAGGGGGTCTGCATCATGAAGAGAGAGCATGCTACAAGGAACATTGACGTATGAACGATAAAGGAAGGGCCCCGCATGATGTCACAATGATGAAAGGACACATGGCGTCAATGTACACTCCCAAATGAAAATATTATGGTTGTGAGGAGTGCGCATGTATTTTAAATTATTAATTTTTTCACTTCTAAATAATATTTTAATTTATTTTAAAATTTTATAAATATTTTAAATTAGAAAAATATATATCTTCAATACATAATCTAAACCCAAATACATATTAAGAAAAAAGTGATTTGGTGTTGTTAAACTATGAATTAAATACAATTTCTATTAATAAATAAACAAAATAAATGTTTAGTTTATTTTAATAATATCTTAAATTATTAAATTTTGATTAAATAAAATAAATATTTATCTTATTTTAATAATATTTTAAATTATTAAATTTTTTATTTCAAAGTAATATTTTAATTTAGTTTAAAATTTTATAAATATTTTAAATTAGAGATATATATATCTTCAATACATAACCCAAACCCAAATACATATTATGGCAAAAAATGAATCCAAATACATATTATGGCAAAAATGATTTGGTGTTATTAAACTATAAATTAAATGAAATTTCTATTAATAAATAAATAAAATAAATTTTTACTTTATTTTTTTAATATTTTAAATTAATAAAAAAATTTGTTTCAAAATAATATTTTAATTTATTTTAAAATTTTATAAATATTTAAAATTAATATTAATAAATATAAAATAATTTAGAATTCTAATTTTATTTTAAAACTATTTTATTTTGACATCTTATTATATATCTAAATTTAATTAACTACCACAACCACAACATAATTGTGGTTGATGAAAATTGTTAGAGTTATTTTTTAATTTACAAATACTAAATTTACTTTTAATTCTAGTATAAACCCTAATCTTATTATAATTTTAACCCTAACAAAATTCTAAATAATTTCAATCTTTTTAATAATTTATAAGTTATTTTCAAATACATTTAATTATTTAATTATTAGATATTTGAAAATAATAAACTTACTATTAAAATAATCGAAATTAAAATTTATGTTAGAATTAAAATTAAAATTTATAAATTAAATATACTCTAAATTTATAAATTAAAAACAAACTATAAATATTCATCAACCATACAATTATGAAACTTTGCTTAAAAAACAAACTATAAATATTCATCAACCACAATTATGAAACTTTGCTTTAACATCAATGACCATGGTAAAACAAGTTATGTCATCCACGCATGCCTAGATGAGTCCAAAATGCTACTCACCAAATGGGCGGTAACTTTCATCTCACTATTTCATAGCCTCATATTCTTATTGAAACTAAATGATGAAGAAACAATATCCCAATTAAGGGGATATGCCTTAGATGTATACTATTGTTTAAATTTATTTAATGGGAAATGTTTTAGATGTATACTATTACACATTGTTTAAATTTTCGATCGCATCTCATTAAATGCTGTTAAATGTTATCATGAGGAGAGGGTATATTGAAATTGTTTGGATTAATTAGTTTTTTAATAAAAAAAACAATGCGAGTGTCAGATTTATTGATAGAAGAATATTTTTCATAGTATCTATAAATTAAAAATTAAGAATTAAATTTTAACCTTCCTGCAGGTCATTGTGCTTTAATTAATCATTAAATTACCTTATTAATACAAATTATTGATTATCATGTATGCCACATTTAACATGCAGTGCTTTAATTAATAGTTAAACTGCCACATTTAACATGTAGTGCTTTAGTTAATTGTTAAAGTTCCACATTTAATATGCAGTGTTTTAGTTAATCATTAAAATACCTGATTAATACAAATTATTGATTACTATGAGTGTCATATTTAACATACAGTGATTTAGTTAATCTACTTTAATTAATCATTAAAGTAACTGATTAATACAAATTATTGATTACCATGAATGCCACATTTAACATGTGGACTTCACCATGCCTGAAGATGTTTAGTTAATCATTAAAACAAACAACTGATTAATACAAATTATTGATTACCATGTGCCACATTTAACATGCAGGCATCACCACGGCTGAAAATATTAAGGGTTCAGGCCCACCATGGCTGAAAATATTTAGGGTTCAGGCGAATGGCGAACAAGGTTTAAGGTTCCCGCGGACATTGGCGAACTAATTTTAGGGTTCCGACGGAAGACATTTAGGTCATTGCAGGGTTCTACCATGCACAGTTCTACATTAACTTATAGTATGCTCTACTTTAACTTAAGGAAAAGAAAAAAGTAACTCAATTCCAAAAATAAAAGTCCAATTTTGAAAAAGCTAATAAATAGAATGTTTATTCCAAACTTTAAACGCAAAGCAACAGTTGTTCACGAGGATAGCACTCTAAGTAAAGCGAAGCAGCAATCCAATACAGTGGAATAACCTTTGCGTCTGTGTAAAGCTTGAAGTGCTCTAATGGAGGTTCTTCCAGACGATCTGGTTCGAGAGTGCTTGCTAAGAGTGCCTTACACATCACACAAAAACCTGAAAGCTGTGTGCAGAAGCTGGAAAGCTATGGTGAGTAGCCCTAAGTTCTATGTGGACAGAAAGATATCTGGGACGAGCGAGCAGCTCCTATGTTTTATTCAAAGAGATCCGAGGGTATTGCCCGCGAATTATATCTGTAGAACTCACGCCTTTACGGTAAACGTATATGACCCTGTGAAGGGCACCTGGGAAAGGTTATCTCCCATCGAAGATCCTGACTTTGCTGGAGTACCACATTGGTGTCACTGCGTTGCTGTGAATCGGAAGCTGGTTCTCATAGGCGAATTGTACCTGTACAATGCGAGTCTGATGAACAGGGTATACATCTACTACTTTGAGTCTGCCAGATGGAGCCGCAAATCTGACATGCCTACACCTCGATCCTTCTTTGCCTGCTCTGTCGATTCTTCCACCGGACTTGTCTACGTAGCTGGCGGGATCGATGACCGTTTCAACCCTCTGGCCGCTGCAGAAGCTTATAACGTGGAGGAAGACAAGTGGGAAATTCTACCTCCAATGATCCAACAGCACAGCCAGGGATGCCACGGTATCTTCATGAAAGGTAAATTCATGGTGTTGAGCGAAGACGAATTCGATACAAGTGCAGAAGTTTTCGATCCGAGTGCGGGGACGTGGAGAAGGTTGGAAGATATGTGGACTTTCAGGGGAGAGCTACGGAAAAGTTGTGCGGCTTCTTTTTCTGGGGAGTTGTACGCTTTCACTAAACAACAGGTGATGATATATGAAGCTGAGAAAAACGGTTGGACCGCTGTAGCTTCTCTTCCGCAATACATTCCCTTCTTGACGTGTGCTATACAGTGGCGCGATCAGATTTTTGTCGGCAGTGCGATCGCCCCCAACAGTTATATGTTTAACCCGTCAACCAGGCGGTTGATTGAATTTAACGTTGATGGTGCGGGTGCCTTTGCGGGCACTGTCATATCTGCCGCAACAGTGGAGATTTGAATAAGATTAGTCATGATCTTGTTTTGTTAATTGGGTGTAGTTTGGATGATTGTGAGAAGTACACGGTATCTTCTTTATCAGGGTTTAATTCTCATAATAACATGAA
Organism: Picea sitchensis; assembly: GCA_010110895.2. Taxonomy (NCBI): domain Eukaryota; kingdom Viridiplantae; phylum Streptophyta; class Pinopsida; order Pinales; family Pinaceae; genus Picea; species Picea sitchensis. Next base: position 152,263 of record SNQJ01S0000219.1, on the reverse strand, counting down.
TAAAGTTTATAATGATTATATTGTAATGATTTCGAGTATATGTATTGAAGAAATAAAGAGTTTATAATAATTACCATTGTAATGACGAGTCCTATATGTATTGGAAGTTGTCTTTGATTCCAAATTGAACAGCAAAACAATTGTTATTTATTGTACCAAACTTATTTATTTATTGATTCTAATAATTATTCTTCCAAATAATCAAAACCTTAAAACCTATATTTTTATGAGCTAAAAAGACTTATATCTGTGAAAATGGAGCTATTTAATAGAATTTTTAATCTTAATCAATTTTTTATAGAAGTGAAATGGATGAAATATTTTATTCATCCCACAAATTAAAATTATATTTCAACTATTAATCTCCAAGGATCATACACCATGCTTCAAATTGAATAATGTTTAAACATTGGCCAATGAAGACAGAGAAATGATTTCCAATTAAAATTGTTATCAAAATATAAAAATAAACTGGAAGAGTACACACTGCAACTGTGTATTAATGTTTGAAATACAACAATTAGTGTATTAATGTTTGAAATACAACAATTAGGATCCACCATTACATTTAGTAACTAATATAGATATACTCTAAAAGAACCCATGGAAATAAGGCAAGGATTGAATGCATAATATTCAAAGCACAAAGAAAAAACAGAATACCTATATTCTGGTCTAGATGGAGCAGAGTACAGTTAACTTTATATTCTGAATACCTGGAAAAGAAACTGTTTAGAGTGTACTGCTATACAGATGGAAGAAACGCTAACTATTTTACAAAACCAGAGTCATGACTATATAGGAATTAACATATTATTAATTTTTTTGTTGTTGGTTCAGGCCGATGCAAGTGAAAACCAGTAATGGAGATTACTGAAATTCTACAAACCAGAGTCATGGATACATATAAATTAACATATTATTAGTTATTTTGTTGTTGGTTCAGGCTTACAATGCATTTACTATGGACCCTCAAGAGCTTGCTCAACTTTGCTCAACTTGTTGAAGACTTGGAGATTTTTTAAATAAGCACCTTCTGTTCAGAAATTTATGGACCCTCAAGAGCTTGCTCAACTTGTTGAAGACTTGGAGATTTTTTATCCTAATAATAATCTCCAGAAAGAAGAGGAGGGAATCGTTTCTAGTTCTTTGTAAAAACCTGTGTTTTCTTTTAATTATTTCCGATAGGTTTTCTACTATTGTGAATTGACAGCAAATTCCAGAACTAAACTGGATATCAACAAATTTACAGTATGGTAAGTTCTTGCATTGCTTCACATGTTAGAGCGACTCTAAACACGTTCAAGTTTCCAACAGAGATATTGTTTGACCAAAAGTTGGCCACTCTTCTTATGGTATTTAATGCATGTTGTAATTATACTAACAGAGATCCACCTAGCCTTCAATTTTTTCAGTGGTAGAGTTTGTTTAAAATGTGAAGATTCGAGTAAACACGTGCATCTCATAGATTTCAATATTTTGTTGGTTGTTTGATAAGTACAGGATATTGACAGTGACACATCATTATCATTTTATGGTAAAATAGTTTGGTTTTATATATATAAAAATCTATTTTTAAAGTCGCTGTCAACTAAATACTAAATTGATCTATAATTATTTTTACTTGTGAGATAAGAGATCCCTTAGAGTAACAGTTTGAACAATTTGATTTTTCAAATTTATGAATATATTATTGTATAATAAAATATTATATCGTTATATAATAGAACATTTGATTGTTAAAATCTAAATATATTATGTATAATAAATAATAGAATACAAATAAAATATTATATGTATACAATAAAATATTATTATATACATATATACTAAATATTAAATATATGTAACAGTTTGAACACTTTGATTTTTCAAATCTATGAATATATTATTGTATAATAAAATATTATATCGTTATATAATAGAACACATCTATAGAAATATAATATGTATAATAAAAATAATAAAATAAAATAAAATATTATATATATATACAATAAAATATTATATACATATATACTAAATATTAAATATATGTAACAGTTTGAACACTTTGATTTTTTCAAATCTATGAATATATGTGTATAATAAAATATTATATACGTTATATAATAGAACATTTGATATACTAAATATTAAATATATGTAACAGGTTTGAACACTTTGATTTTTTCAAATCTATGAATATATTATTGTATAATAAAATATTATATCGTTATATAATAGAACATTTGATTGTTAAAATCTATAAAATATATTATATATAATAAAATAATAAATAAAATAAAATATTATACCTTCTTATATAATAAATATTATATACATATGTACTAAATAAATTGATATATAATTATTTTAACTTATGAGATAAGAGATCTCTTAAAGTAATAGTTTGAACATTTTGATTGTTCAAATCTATGAATATATTATATATAATAAATATTATATCTTATTTAATAGAATAGTTGATTGTTAAGATCTATATATATATATATATATACAAGCAGTAGGAACCTATTATATTATGACTTTTAGAAAAGGAGTACATGTGACAGGGTGCTGACTCTCTCCCTAAGTAGGAAACTTGAACAACTCATACACGGTGGCATTCTGAAATCATCGGAGTTCAACAGCCACCACACTTGCGTGAGAAACAGGTGTCCATTCCTCAAGTGGTGCTTTACTGCTCTATCTTGGCTCCCATGCTAACAACTTCTGAGGGCTACATCTCACAGTGATGACCTCCTGAGAAAAGATTTGGAAAACATGCCAGTGAAAAGAGCCTATTGCCAGTTACAGTGACTTCCTTACAGCTTTTCCCACCATTTGGTGGGATGGTGAATGGTGAAACAGGTTGGGCATTAATTAGAGGGTGGCAGAGTGAGCCACATAAGAGCATGTTCAAGCATTATTTCTGAGGCTGCTCACGAGAAGGTTGATCATCAGGCAGGGCTGACTTTAAAATATCAACATAAGTACTCAGTGGGAGGGTGGCAGTGTTGAGCTCATCTTTTATTTCCCTAAGTCACCAAAACTTTCAGTGTGCCAATCACAATGAGACAGTTAGAGTTGTCCCCTCATGACCAACAGGTGGAAATAACTGTTTTGTCTTCCATGGTATACAGGGTGCATTGGCCAGTGATTAGCTACCTTGATGATACAAGTGGGGATCTGATTATGCAGTGCAGCCATCACTCAGAAGTCTGGTGGGAGTTCAGAGTGGGATTACTACAAAGAGTTAGAGTGAGCCATTTGTCGTGTTCACTAGGCAGCGTCAATTCTAGTCAATACTCCTGAGCCTATTTGAAATTTCATGTGTCTCTTCAACCAGAATCAAATGACATATAGTAGCCCCCCCTAGAACCTCTCCATCTGACATGGCTGAGGCAGAGAACAAAATAAGAGCGTCAGAAAACACCACCAACTACTACTGTTGCTTTCGTGACTTTGATTTCACCACTAAGATTTCCGACAGGCTGACTGAAGGCATATTATAATGGGCGCCATTAAAGCAGAGCTTAAGCCTTCCTGGCTATCCAGTCCTGTAAAACTAGATCATGAAACCCCATATGACAGTAGAATGAGGAGGTGTTCCTTTGCCTCAATGGTTGAGTGTGTGTGGTGAGCCAACCATTATAATGGCCTCTCCCATCTCAACCCTCCAGTGCTTCACATGTGTGCTATTTACAAAGAATCATGAATATGTTATGCATGGTAAATATTATCTGAGATATATAATATTTTTTTTTTATTATAGTATTATCACCGTAAATAATATATATTAAAATGTTTTTTTTTTTTTTTTTTTTTTTTTTTTTTTTTTTATATATATATATTAGAAAATATCTTTTTATAATCAAAGAGATTTTTTTTTTTTTTAAATAGTATTTATTTCTAGATTTTGCAGGATTAATTTCAAAGTTATAAATAACATTATTATATTTTGAGATTAATTTCAAAATTATAATTTTTAACAATCTTTGATCATTAATACTTATGTTGTCATTAAAGTAAAATATAAAAATCTTGTTGTTGGTGTACCACTTTGGAAACAAGATCATCAATAATGTATCATTTATATAACTGAGATGAGATGGGGACTCAACACCCAAGCCTTCTATATGAAACAAAAAAGTGAGTGATCTATAAACCATGAGAATTGAATAGCAAAACATTTCTCATCACTTGGATCCTTAGGCTAACGAAGGTCTGGGTTGGAGAGGTCCAAGCCACCAAGTTTCTTGCATCCCATTAACATCTTCATATGCTAGTAAATATCATTTGTCTTTAGAAATTGTGAATTACGAGGTTGGATGGTGGGTCTAGAATCCATGAGCTCATTGCTTGGAACACCTCCTCATCAGTGATAAAATGCCAAAGGAATCGAACATTGACTTTTGTGAGGTCCATCTTGACTTTGATTTTTGACGAGGTATGAGCTTGGTAGGCCTCAATAGAGCTTTTAGTTGCATCAATGAGATGAGAGATAGAATGAACTTTGGAATGGATCAAGGAACTCCTCCTTAGGCAATCAGAGGAGCGTCTACGAGAGAAAGGAGCAAAGGGAGAGAACATAATTCCCAGGTTCGAGTGCAAACCAAGGAACCAAAGGGTAGCAAAAGGTTGGGGGAGAGGCACCAATAAAGAGAAATGGAGGAGAAAGATAGTCGAAGAATGAGGTTTGGACAAAGGTAGAAGGGGAAAGATAAAGGTCGAGCTTTCTCGTCGACAAGAAAAAGGAACGAGGCAATCATGAACAAAGAACTGGGTCGTAGAATCCATGATAACGAGGAGAGTAACTTTCATAAGTTGCAGTGTGCGGTAAATGATACACATGCATGAAGAGTATGGGGTTGGTGTCATTACAGGATGAGCTCAAACGAGGTGGCGTTGAACTAGGAGGATAACACCAGGTCCGAGGTTGGTAGATTTATAACACATTATAAGAGTTGATGGGGGTAGGAGGGGGGTGACAGGTGCCAACCGACGAGGATGCCAAATGGCACTTTTCCTCGGGAGGCGGTCCAATGTCTTGTCACTTTCCTATCACCCTATACGGGAGGGATGGTCAACTTGGGAGAGGGTGGAGCAGTCATAGTGTAGCGGGAATGGGGGCACAAGGTCCTAGGTAGTATCTAGGGGGTTGTCTTCTCTCTAGATTCTTTCATTAGCTAGGTGGTCAACAAGTTTGTTGGTTGATCATTGATATATGATAAATCCCACCACAGAGTGGAGAGAGTGAACTCACTCCAGAGTTCCAGTCTCGAGATACTAGTGATTTTACTTGGGAGAGAAGCACACTAGAGTTTCATGAGCATGCAACAAAATTCATCTATTAATTTACAAGTTATTTAATAATTAAGTTCATCATAAATAATTGAAAAAGACATGTGCTTAGTAGTTGTTATGTTAATTTAATTTATTTTTGACATACCATGTTATTAATGCTTGACTTTGTGAAACTTATTTGATTTCAAAGAAAAATTGAAAAATATATGTATTTCATGGTTATTAAGTTAATTTAATTTATTTTTTTCCATACCATATTATCCGTGCTTGATTATGTGAAACTTATTTCATTTCATAGCTTGATTACCTCAAACTTATTTGATTTCATAGAAAATTTATTGAAATATTTATCTTTCTCCACCCCTCATAAATCTTGTATGTATATTATTGATAAATGCTTGACTATATGAAAATTATTTAATTTCATAACAAATTCATTGAAATAGTCTTCTTTCTCCACTCATAAATCTAGTATGTTATTGATAAGTAGTTAATGATTAATACCTTATATTTGGATTTTTAAGTTTTAACATTTGAATCTGGTTATCATAACAATAAATAATAATAATATTTTTAAGTTTTAACATTTGAATCTTGAGAATCTCCAATTCAATTCTTTCATCTTTGTCATTTTAAAGAGATATAATGTTTAAGGCTTTCATCCCTACATTGTATTTTGATTAATTTTACTACAATTTCTATTCTAATATCTAAAATTACCATGCATTATGTGTATGTCAATAAGAATATATCATATACATTAATTAAAATTAAAAAACAATAATTTCTATAATATATCATATGCATTAATTAAAATAAAAAAATAACAATTTCTTTTACTAACATACTGGTTCAAAGATTATGCCAAGCATAAAGTTGTTTTTGAATTTACATTTTGTTAGAATACGAAAGATGTGTGCTCGTTTTACCATTGACGATACCCTCGTCACCCAACCATAGGTCGAAGCCACCCTCTAAGCACCTTAACTTTGATTGAAAATTCCTCCAGAAGGAAACCCTAGGCTAGATAGTCAAACAAGGTGTAGCACATCTTCCTCCAAGGATAGCACACCAACAATAGCTGATCAGATAGTCCAAACCCTAGCCAAGAGATTGTCCAAGGCAATACTGAAACTGCTAGCTGCAGCAGCTGCACCTGCAACTCTCCTCCACACGTACGCACCAAAATGGGAACTATAGTGTGCACCAGTTGTTGCTCTACGATTCTAAGATGTGTCAAATGAGAACTGGCACACTGTATTTATACTGGGTCTGCTAGATTTGTTGGGGCCGACTTCTCCTTCTGGATATGTGTCTATTTAGTGTATTATTATTATTTCTGGCCGACTTCTTCTCTTGGAGGCTAATAACCTAATATAAATTATCTTATTGAGCCGACAAGAATTCTAGGGTTATTAGCCAACACATTAAGGTTTTCTCTTGCTTTCTGAAGTCTTCTATTCTCATCAGGTTTACACATGGAGGTAAATACCTCCCGCAATTACCATAATATTAACACTCCCTCCTAGCTAGGGAGGTATTATAGGTAATGGTATTGAGCACAAAAACATACCATTTACCCGGTAGCATCAACATAGTCATTTAGACTATCTCATGACTAGATCATGAGCATCACCATCACTATCAACTGCATCATCTCTCGAAACCATACTTCATCTGAGTAATTAGACATGATGTTGGATAAGTCACTCACACCATAGAGTGATGCAAATGCTCTGAACTATTTTCCGTCTGGAAAATCTTTGTTTGTCATTCGTCTGGATGATGATTATCTCCAATAAACTGCTGATAGTCTTCAAGGAAATTAGAACAAAAGTAGAACACAACTTTGTCTATCCATAGTAGTACATAACTACTTACCACACCAAGTAACATACAAGTACTTGATCAACAACGTATAGTCACGAACAGTTGTTTTCGAGTAATGACTTCGAGCCTCTATGTATTGGAAAGTTGTCTTTGATTCAAAATTGAACAGCAAAACAATTGTTATTTATTGTACCAAACTTATTTATTGATTGATTCTAATAATTATTCTTCCAAATAATCAAAACCTTAAAACCTATATTTATATGAGTTAAAAAAACTTATATCTATTGAAAATGGACACATTTAATAGAATTTTAATCCTTAATCAATTTTTTATAGAAATTAAAAATGGATGAAATATTTTTATTCATCCCCACAAATTAAGAATTATGATTTCAACTATTAATCTCCAAGGATCATACACCATGCTTCAAATTGAATAATGTTTAAGCAATGGCCAATGAAGGCAGAGAAATGATTTCCAATTAAAATTGTGCTCAAAATATAAAAATAAACTGGAAGAGTGCACACTGCAACTGTGTATTAATGTTTGAAATACAACAATTAGGAGCCACCATTACATTTAGTAACTAATATAGATATACTCTAAAAGAACCCATGGAAATAATACAGG
>SNQJ01S0000219.1:113531-138353 GCA_010110895.2 Picea sitchensis | reverse complement strand
GAGAGAATGTATAAACCCTAAGGAATGATTGTCTGGACTATTTCCTCTGTTAACCACAAGAGGAAACGATTGCCCTGCATCAACCTCCAAAACAAACCATTCCTCATGTTAACCACAATGAGAAATCGTTGTCCAGTGAGGCGGGCCAGTCTTCTTGAGTAACCCTCAAGACGAGAGACTTCCCTAGACCACTACCCATGTTAACCACAATGGGAAGTCGATGTCTATGATACATCAACAATCAGACTACTTCCCATGTTAACCAAAATGGGAAGTGGCTTTCCGTTAGAAGTCTCAATCCACTTTCCGAACAGGAAAGCATTTTTCCAAGATGGACTATTTTTCAAATTTAAAGATGAATGTTTTCGATAATGTTTTCAGTGCTCCCTCCTAACTTGGAGAGTCATTTCTTCCTTTTTCAATAAGAAGGAAGTTGTTTCGACGAGCTCCAGCTTGAGTACGCAAACTCTTTCATCTTGGATAGAAGCTTTATCAAAATGTCTGCTTATCTACTCATCTTTGGAGATATGTATTGGAGAATCATTTTCTCCTTTATGGGCTTCATCATGGATAATGTAATGCTTGATTTCAAATGTACTTTAGTCTGGAACACTGTGAAGGCTTCAAGTAGATCTGAACAATAAAGTATGTCATAGTTGGAAAACTGGAACATATCTATGTGGCACTTCTTCTTTCATCATGAGATCTGATCTACTGAGTAGTCATCTTGATGTTATAGGAAATCTTCACCACGCTCCTGCTATGCACTGGAGATTCTCCACTAAGTTATCTTCTTCTATCTACATACAAGAGTCTCTTTTTGGTATGGGTCAAAGTGTTGAGATTGCTCTTCATACACTCTTTATTCAATTTCTCTAGAGAACATTCTTTGCATTCATCTGATGTAGAATTCCAACTCATGGATGTCGCGGATGATACAATGACTTATGTAGAGATAAGTCTGGTTTACTGGAACAAGTAATCATCACAGTCTTCTCCCTCCATCTCGGAGAACCTCTAGTTCTAGATCTCGCAATGGTTTCATTCATAATTCTTTCATACACTGTTCTTCATCATGACTTTCAGTTCTTCTGCTTGATTGCTTTTATTGATTTCAGATCAGGCTCGTAATCTTTTGATTCTCAATATTATGACTGGTTGTTCTGGATTTTCTTTCTTTCTTGTAATTTTCATGTTCTTCATGTTTTTCTTTAGTTCTTGGGTCCATGGAGTTTCTTATAGATTCTGTTCCCTAGAGATTCCACTTCTTCCTTTCATCATAGGATCATGGATCTGGATGGACAACCAGGAATACTTTAAGGCTTCTCTTCGAAGAAATCTTATTTTGTAGTTGAACTGAACACATACTGTCTTTCATGGTTGCTACCATGGATATATATATTTCATCATCTTCAATGAATCATAGGATTAGCTCCCTTCTAATCCTTGATTCATGTATAAGTGAATATAATTGGCTCCCTCTGTCTAACGGAGTCCATGCTTCCATCTTTGTTGTTTTCTACAAAATGTCATAAGTCCTTTTCCAATTTCCTCTTGATTGTTGACTTCTTTCTGTCTTTGCTTCTTCGAAGTCTCTTCATGATTGACTCGGCTTATCTTCCAATAGCTTCCTCGTGATTTGTATTTCATTCTTTCATGTGTATTATCTAATGATATCTCTTTTCATCTTCTTTGTTCTTCCGTAGGTATAGTTCTTCTTGGAACACATTATCTTCCAAGAGATAGATATACAAGATATGTACAGAGACGACGCCAACAAGGTATGTACAGAGACGATGAAAAAAAGAAATAAGAAGAGTGTTGTTACCTTTTAGAAGAAGAAGTCTCTTCCATCCTAGTTAGTCTTCTTTGTACGTTCCTTTTCTTCAGCAATCAATGCTTCGTGTTTCTCCTTCCTTTTATTTAGCTCAGGACAATGGTTCTTGTAGTGACCATACTTTCGACAGTTGAAGCATTGTACTTCTGAAATGTCTTTCTCTTGATTTGGCTTCCTCCTTGAACCAAACTTCCTTTTGTTCTTAAAGTTCTTGAATCTTGATGTGAAAGCTTGATCGTCGTACTTCTTTCAGGGTTTCTCTTTCATATTGATCCTTCATTCTTCTTGAGCACATCAAGTCCAAATTTCTTCAAATGTCGGATACTCCTTCCTTGTGTTCATGTTTGCGGAAAATGCATCCCATGTCTTGGGAAGACCATTGAGTACTATGTTTACCAATTCCTTTTCTGAAGTGATCTCTTCAATAGATTGTAGTTGGTCTCTTAACTGGGATATCCTTACGAAGTATGATGTTATGTTTTCATCCTCATTCATCTTCATGTCACAAAGCTCATTTTCCAGACTCATAATTTGTCCGATGTTTTTGACTGAGAAGAGATTTTTTAGGGCATCGTACATCTTCTTCGATGAGTCAATATGTGAGATGTAGGGTATCAAGTGGTATTTTATAGAATCCACTATGATACTCATGGAATTGATGTCAACATCTTTGAACTTCTCCATAGCTACAATGTTCTGCGATTCCTTCTCTTTTCCTTCTTCAAACTCTGGCTTCACGATATTTCCTTTCATGATATCCAACACTTTATTCTTGGCAAGGATGAGGTCAATCCTTGTCTTCCACACTCTGAAGTTAGAGGCTCCATCTAACTTGTTCTCAGACTTCATAGAGTTCGTCATGGCTGCTTGGCTTGGTCAAACCCTAGATTTGACCAGAAATTCAAACTTCACATCTTAGCTTGCTGAGAGTATCATGAGATGCGCTAGGATAGGGTGCACTGATCTGTCCAGAGATTAGGTCAATCTCTTCACTTAAGGGGCCTCAACAAGAGGTTTAGGGTTTATGCAACTGCTCCTGCTAGTAACCCTAGTGGCAGTGTCTTGTAAGATGCTTCTGCTATTAACCCTAGCGGTAGTTCCTCAGTGAGCTCAATATCCTAGCGGCTATGTTTCCTTCCAGTGTTTATACTGAATGAAGGAGGTGTGGGCCCATAACCTGTTAGAATATGAAAGATGTGTGCTCATTTTACCATTGACGATACCCTCATTACCCAACCATAGGCCAAAGCCACCCTCTGAGCACCTTAACCTTGACTGAGAATTCCTCTGGAAGCAAACCCTAGGCTAGATAGCCAAACAATGTGTAGCGCATCTTCCTCCAAGTATATCGCACCAACAATAGCTGATCAGATAGTCCAAACCCTAGCCAAGAGATTGTCCAAGCCAATACTGAAACTGCTAGCTGCAGCAGCTGCACCTACAGCTCTCCTCCACATGTGCGCATCAAACTGGGAACTGCAGTGTGCACCAGTTGTTGCTCTGCGATTCTGAGATGTGTCAAATGAGAACTAGTGCCCTGTATTTATACTGGTTCTGCCAGATTTGTTGGGGCTGACTTCTCCTTCTAGATATGTGTTTGTTCAGTATATTATTATTATTATTATTGGCTGACTTCTTCTCTTGGAGGCTAATAACCTAATATAAATTATCTTCTTGAGCCGACAAGACTTCTAGGGTTATTAACCAACACATTAGGGTTTTCTCTTGCTTTCCGGAGTCTTCTATTCTCGTCAGGTTTACACATGGAGGTAAATACCTCCCGCAGCTACCATAATATTAACACATTTCACTTGAAAACTAATCTTCCTTTCCCATATTTTAAAATATTAAAGCTAAAATAATTTTTAATATTTTAATTATTTTGTAATTTGTTTTTGTTAAAATTTAATAATGTCATTTTTATTTAAATTAATTATAAAATATATTAAATTATAAATATTGGCAATTTCTAAAACTCCTACTTGTAAGTTCACCATTTCATCAAATAAAAATGTATTAGTCCATGCCAAACTTATGAGTATTTTTTGCCATGTTTAACTTTTAATACATCTATTATATTATACTCCTAATTTAATAGATCCCTAACTTATTTTTTTTTGCATGGTTTGTAATTTTTTAAATTTTTTCTCATTAAACAGTTTGCAAAAAATTAATTGTTTGCAATTTTATTGGTTATAAAATTTCAAGTGGTATTGTAGATTTCACTCTTCTCAATGTATTTTTTTTTATTTCCTATCCTAATTTTTTTAGGGTTCTCTCCTTCCATTGTATTTTTTTATTTCCTATCCTTACTTTTTAGGATGATTTGTAATATGCATCACTTTTCATAGTTCATTATTACATAATTTAAGTTTTTTCATTGTTAGGTAACCTAAGTTTTATGCTTATTTAAGTTTTAAGTTTGTTGTTATTGAAATACATTACAATATGCCAATTTTTTTCATTTTTTTTCATTCTTACATAATTTAAGTTTTAAGTTTGTTTCTAGTGAAATACATTTTTAGATAATCTATAGTTTATTGAACTGCAAATATATTAATCTAATTTGTTTGAAAAAAATATAATGAGGGAGTGCCACCTATGTCAGGGATTTAATCTAGTCTAACAAAAATAATCAGTTTTCTATTAAGTTTTCTTTGAAAGTGTTGAACTTTCAAAGAAACAAGTTTGAAAAATCTTTAAATAACTATGCAACCACCTCATCAACCTCCATTTCTTGCTTTAAATAACTGTGCAACCACCTAATCAACCTCCATTTCCTTGACAACTCTAAGGCCACCATCTCCACTATCTGGCCTCATCTCCACTACCTTACAACATCCCTTTCACAATAGGGCCTCAACAATACTCATGTCCTTGGTGTCCAAATCGAATTCTTAGATTACTCATGTAGAAGAGCAAAGCCATACTAGATAAAATAGCAAGACACCTATTGTTGGAGGAACAAAATATAATTGTAAGTCATTTGGTTAGCCATTCAATCGAATATTTGTGTCTCTTTACTCTATAATCAAATTTTTGTATCTCTTTACTCTATAATCAAATCTTTGTTTCTCTTTACTTTATATAAAAAAATTGAATTTAACTTATCAGTTACTATATAAAAAAACGGAATTTAACTTACCAATCATTATGTAAAAAAAATGAATTTAACTTACCAATCAAAGTTTAGTTGTTATTTCATTTGCATTGTCTGTACTATGAACATATCCACAATGTACATAAGTAAACTCAATAGTTAGTTTCCTCTACATGCTTAAACATAAAAAAAATTGTACATATACATAAGTAAACTCAAGTTCATATTTAGATGAATAAATTAGCTTTCTTCTGGACAGGTATTCTCTAAGGATCACCAACCAGGAATAAAACTATCACAAATCAAATCTGTATCGACAAAAAAATAGGGTTATGAATGTTTTTTAAGACTAAAATTTATTTTCTAAAATCCTAATTTATGTAAATTAATACAAGATTTCATAAGTCATATTATTTATCCATTTTATTTGTTGAACATTAGAAGAAATTGTTTCAAAACATGCAATCTGATCTGGAATTATTAATTGTGTTACACAAATTCCAATACAATTAAACTTCTAATTTTTTTTGTGTCGGAAATAATAAATGCATAAACATATTCACTATAACAAGGAAATAACAATAGTTATTGTACTTGTATAAATAACCATATTAGAAATGAGAATATTTTTTAACTTAAAATATCACCAAATATAATTTAATTCTGGAGTATCCAACTACTAATCACCCTTCAACGATGTGAACTTCTGAGAATTCAATCAACCTACAATGCATAAAATATTATTGTATATGCACCATGATGGTGAAGATACAAAATGAGGGGAACCTCTCACAATTATAGTATTATTGCATATACGCAATGATTTTTTTTTTTGTAAGTGAGTGTAAAACTTGTATTACTAAAGGAGGGTTATGATAAAAAAGGGGGACTCCCTAGTCTTCCAAAAAGGAAACTGGACCAAAGGTTCCCGAGTTGCGTTTTCTGAAATAAACGAGGGTGTGGTTGGACTACCACCATGGGAAACCAGCCCAGTCCTACCATATCTAGTTTTTGAGAAGATAAGCACAACAAACATGAAAAAAACAAAAACTGAGACTGACACAAGACTGACCAGACTAACTTGACAATAGACTAACCAAACACTAGTCCAGGACAATGATGTATTTCTTTCCTTCATCCACCTGGCCCTTGTTCTCCTCCTTCTAGGAGATTGTGTGAGTCTTTCTGATATGTGTTGGTGCTCTGTTTTCGTCGGCTGACGTGATGTCCATGTGATGGATGTATTGCGGGTAGAGGTGGAATTGAGTAGCCAACTGATCCATCTTGGCTTTCTAGTCCTTCTTGACCTCAAGTAGAAGTGTGGTAATGGTTTCCAGGCTGTTGATGCAACTCATGATTTCGTTCAGTAGTTTCTTGTGTTCCTTGTTGTTCTCATGTCTAGCATCTTCCATTTCTGAGCTCACTTTGTCGATCATCATCTTTGTTAGCCATGCCATATCCACCGTTTTGTGGTAGAGGGTTTCCATGGGTTGCGTGGCTCTCGGGTCAGTTACCCAGTCCACTTCCTGAGTCAGAGCATCCCATGCTTTGCCCTTGCATTTTTCTTTGATTTCCTTTTCCCACTGGGTAATGGTTTCCTTTTCTTTCGGTGAAACTAGAGTATGAAAGGTGCCCTCCACATCTTTTTCCACCTGCTCCATCCTTGAAACCCATTGAGGATTGTTCGAAGTTTTTTTCCCCAAGGGGTTTCTTTTGCTGTGTGTTCGCTTCCTTCGCACCATCACATCTGGCCAATGGAAGCTCCTTTGCTGGATTCTCAACTTGTTCTCATCTTCATAGGGGTTCCTCCTTTCCCTTCCCTTGTGTTTGTGGTAGCCCCTGTAGTTGTTCTCTTCCTATTTGCATCTATTTATGTTGTTTCTTCTCTGATTGAACTTTCCCTGGTGCGAGCTGGTCCTTCCAATCATGGTATTCCCGTAGAGGTGAACCTTCCTGTCCTTTTCCCCTGTCACAGTACATATGATCATGATGACTCGGTTGTTATCCTTGTATGGGCCGTTGCCCTTGCTCGCTTGATATCCTACTGTGCTAGTCCCTGTACCTGGTCTTTGGTGTGGTTTATTGATACTAGTCCATGTCAATCCCTCTTTCCTTACGTCATTCGTTGTCTACTTTTTTCCATCTATACTTTCCCACAGTCTTTCCCCGCAATTATTACTATTGACATGACCTTGTTGTCGTACCCTCTCCTATTGTATAATCTGATCTTGCATTGTAATTGGTGGTCGAGTCTTGGGCAGTCATATCCTACCTGGGTCCTTTGTGCCTTCCACTGGGCCTTTTGTTGCCCTCCTCGATGTGACCTTCCTTGCTTAAGTTGTCATCACAGTCTTTTGTCACTAGTTGGATGCAGTCTATTTTGAATTGTCCATTCGGGATGTTGATCCAGGTAGTGTCTAGTTCCAGTCCTTCCTTGCTAACCCCCTCATTGGTGATCCTGTCTGCCAGGCCATTCACTGACCTGCATAACCAGTGCAACTCCACTGTGTTCGTCGTTTGCAGATGATCCTAGATTTTTTGTAGGGAGTGTGCCAAGCACCAGTGTCTCTGAACCTTTTCCACTATGGTGCCATTTTGGAGTCTCTTCACCATGTTGATAACCAAGGTGGAGTCACCTTCCATGATAGTGTTTGACATCCTTTCGCGACTTAGAATTTCGAGACCGAGATCCAGGGCTCCAAATTTTGTTGCGTTTTTGGTTGAGTTTCCCATACTTCTAGCATACAACCAGATTATGGTACCACTAATATCTTTGATCACCCCTCCCATCCCTGTCATTCATGGGTTTCCTTTTTTCGCCCCGTCAAAATTCAACTTGACAAACCCTGCTGAAGGGGGTGTCCAGTTGCGCTCTCCTATTTGGAGTTGCAATGGCCACCCTATTTGTGTGTTGTTGTGCTCATCTTTTAGGTGAAAATATTCCAGGATATGGGAGTCCTGGACTGTGAGTTGTGCTTTTCCAGTATGGCAGTTGTGGCTCTACACCATTTCTCGTATTTGTGAGATTATTGCTTCCTTGAGTTTCCCTTCCGGAAGGCTTTCATTCCCGGAGATGCGTCGATTCCTTTCTTTCCAAATTTTGCATATGATCATCCCCAACATGAGATTCCATCAAAGTTTCACCATTTCATTTTCGTTGTAACTCTCATTCTAGTTGGTTATGGTTGTGTTGATGTTACCTCGGGTCCTATTAGACTGGCGAAAGATGCTTGTCACCCAATCCCAAATTTTTTCTGTGTAATTACATTCATCGAGTAGGTGATTCGTTTTTTCTTCCTTAGCTTGCAAAGGCGGCATCGTGATGGGCCTATGAAACCCCTTTTCCTTAGGTTTTCCCAGGTTAGAATTCGGTTGTGAAGTACTAGCCATTTGAACATTTTAATTTTTGGCCACTTGGGGCTGCCCCAAATCTTACCCCACTGTTGCGCTGGATCTTCTTGGTCCTCATCTGCGATGTAATTCGGAGCTTCTTTTAATTTGAATTCCCCACCATTTTTCCTACTCCATCTTATTTGGTCCTATTCTTCTGAAACTAGAATTTTCCTTTTACCCAATTCCTCCTCCACCTCTTTTGTGGGTGTGCCATGCAGTAAGGTGTCATCAATGAACTGTTGGTACATGGAGGTAGGGAAGTTTTCAAAAGGTTTGATGCATGTTATTTCTCCTGTTGCAGTTGCACTTTCTATGCTTCTACTGAGTCCTTTCATCATCAGAATGAACAGGAAGGGTGATAGTGGGTCTCCTCGTCTGATGCCTCTAAAAGGCCAAAAGGGTTTGGCTGGGGATCCATTGATTAAGATCGAGTAACTTGTCATTGAGACTAGGCTGAAAATCCAATTGATCCATTTTTGTGCGAAGCCAAAGGCTTCTAGAGTCTTGACCATATAGTGCCAGCTAATTTTGTCATAAGCCTTTGCTAGGTCAAGTTGGATTATCATCCCCCCTCTCCTCTAGATTTTTGGTGTGTGTATCAGCTCATGGGCATGGATGATGTTGTCCAAAATTTGTCTACCTTCTACGAAACTCGCCTGTTTCTGTGAAATCAATGTGGGTAGGAGAGGTTTCAATCTATTGGCTATGACTTTGGAGATTATCTTGTAAACCACATTGCATAAAGCTATGGGTTTATAGAGGTTTGGGGTCCTTGCTTCATTTTCTTTGGGGATTAGAGTAATCATTGTGGATTAGGGAAGTTTTCGAAAGGTTTGATGCATGTTATTTCTCCTACTGCAGTTGCGCTTTTTATGCTTCTACTGAGTCCTTCCATCATCAAAATGAACAAGAAGGGTGATAGTGGGTCTCCTTGTCTGATGCCTATTAAAGTCTAGAAGGGTTTGGCTGGGGATCCATTGATTAAGAGTGAGTAACTTGTCGTTGAGACTAGGCTGACAATTGAGTTGATCTAGTGTTGTGCGAAGCCAAAGACTTCCAGAGTCTTGACCATATAGTGCTAGCTAATTTTGTCATAATCCTTTTCTAGGTCAAGTTGGATTATCATCCCCCCTCTCCTCTGTATTTTCAATGTGTGTATCATCTCATGGGCATGGATGATGTGGTCCAAAATTTGCCAACCTTCTATGAAACCCACTTATTCCTATGAAATCAGTGTGGGTAGGAGAGGTTTCAATCTATTGGCTATGACTTTGGAGATTATCTTGTAAACCACATTGCATAAAGCTATGGGTCTGTAGCGGTCTGGGGTCCTCACTTCATTTTCTTTGGGGATTAGAGTAATCATTGTGGATTAGGGAAGTTTTTGAAAGGTTTGATGCATGTTATTTATCCTGCTGCAATTGCGCTTTTTATGCTTATACTGAGTCCTTCCATCATCAGAATGAACAAGAAGGGTGATAGCGGGTCTCCTTGTCTGATGCCTCTTAAAGGCTAGAAGGGTTTGGATGGGGCTCCATTGATTAAGAGCGAGTAACTTGTCATTGAGACTAGGATGACAATCGATTTGATCCAGTGTTGTGTGAAGCCAAAGGCTTCGTCTTGACCATATAGTGCCATCTAATTTTTCCATAAGCATTTTCTAGGTCAAGTTGGATTATCATCCCCCCTCTCCTCTGGATTTTTAGTGTGTGTATCAGCTCATGGGCATGGATGATGTTGTCCGAAATTTGTCACCCTTCTATGAAACCCGCTTGTTCCCGTGAAATCAGTGTGGGTAGGAGAGGTTTCAATCTATTGGCTATGACTTTGGATATTATCTTGTAAACCACATTGCATAAAGCTATGGGTCTGTAGCGGTTTGGGGTCCTCGCTTCATTTTATTTGGGGATTAGAGTAATCATTGTGCCATTTAGCGCTTTCAGAATGGAGGCCGAACATCTGGAGTATTCCACCACTCCATAAAAGTCATGCTTGACCACTTCCCAATAGGATTTGAATAATTACAATGTGAAACCATCTGGAGATGGGGCCTTTTTGTTGGGCATCTCCTGGACCACTTGGTCAATTTTCTCCTTAGTGATGGGTTTGTTTAAATTGATATTTTGTTCCTCGGTAAGTAGCCTAGAGATGTGTTGAGTTATCCTTTGTATGGACTCTGTTCGGTCTTGGTTGGGTTCCTGGGCTATCCCATGGAAGTGATTTACCAGTATATTTTCAATCTCCTTGTGGGATTCTCTCTCGATCCCATCCTAATCCTTAATTTTTAGTATTTTTTTGTGGGCTCTTCTAGCAATGGTTGTTCTATGAAAAAAATTGGTATTCTTCTCTCCTTCCTTTAGCCACCTGATTATGGACTTTTGGTGCCATAGAGTCTCTTCCCATTGGCATATTGCTTCCCATTCCTGGGTCATTTGGATCTTTTCCCTTTTCTGATCCTCTATATAGCCCTCGCCTATGCATATTTCCTGGAGTTTCCTCATTATGTCTTCAATATCTTTTTTTCTTGGTTTATGTTTACAAATATTTCCTTGTTCCACTCCTTGAGTTTATGTTTGATGTACTTGAGTTTCTTATAAAGTTTGAACATCCTTGTCCCTTGCTCCAGTTTTTCCTCCCGCCACAATTGGTTGATGTTCTCCTTGAAGGTGGAATGTTTGATCCAAAATTTCTCAAATTCGAAAGGTCTATTCATCGGTGTGGTTTGGAAGTTTGCTTCTAATTGGACTAGCCAGTGGTTAGAACCCCCGCAGGGAAGGACACTGTAGTCTAAAGTTAATCCCTGCAGAATGATGGACTCCGACACCAAGAATCTATCTAGACTTGTCGCTACCTGATGTTGATTTATTTGTTTGTTGTTCCAAGTGAACTGACCATTATTGGTTCTAATGTCCACCATCTCCATTGTGTCAATGAAAGCTGAAAAGTTTTCCTCATCTCTATCCAATCTCCTGGTGCCTCATTTTTTCGTTGTAAGTGTCATGATGATGTTGAAGTCCCCTGCTAGGATCCAGTGGAAGTTGTTGAAACATGCTTTTTGGTTTTCTAGGTCTAGGAGAATTCTTCTCTTTTCCTCCAACATCTGGGGTCCATACACATTAGTGCATAGAATCACCTTAGTGTTACCTATGATTTGCATGTTAACTAAAAGTGTGTGTCTGGTGGCTACGACTGCTAGTAGATTCATCACTTGTGGGTTCCACAAAGTGAGAATACTGCATGCCATCTGTTCTCCTTCGACAACCAACATGTTGTACGTGCTCCATTATTTTTGTTGATTGTTTCCATTATGTATACAATGCATTTTGTCTCTTGGTTGAAACAGAGGTCCGGTTGTTCCTTCCTTAGTTTGTTTTCAAGGATTCTTTGTTTTCGTGGGTTGTTTAGGCCTCTAATATTCCATGTTATAATCTTCATTTAAACATGTTGGGGGGAGTTGGGAAAGAACTTTTTGATCTTACATGAGTTTATCAATAGAGCTCCTAGTTCCTGTAGGGCTACACTGTTTGATTTCCCACCTTTATTCCTTCTTGTCTACTTGGGTGAGAGTTGTGGTTGTCCCTCGCCTGCTTTGACTACTAGGTGTCCTATTTCCTCGTGCGTGCTCTTGAGTCCTCTAGATTTTTCTTCCTCCCTTAGGAGGAGGAGGTATTGGATATGATCTAGTTGTTCCACTGGTACATTTTCTATGCCTTGCCTTTTCCACTTCTCTAGTATGTTCAGGATATCTATTCCTTAACTTTCCACAATATCTCTGAGATTTGGATATTCCATACCTACCCCACTTGGTTTCATTTCTACGTCTTCATCTGCCTCCTGCATGGGGGTGTTGGCATCTCTGGTTTCTCCATCCATAGGAGTTGCGCTACCCCCCTGTTCCATCTTATTGCTTGGATTATCTGTGTTCTCATTTGTTTCTTTTTCTAGCTTCTTTAACTTTTGCCTTTTCCTTTCCTCCTTCTTCCCCTTTCTTGGTCTTGTCCAACCCTTCTATTTTGGTCCTGGATTCTGGATTGCTTCCTGTTGGGGATTTACTTGCTTTCTTCTTTGCTCTTTTTTTGTGGTTCGGATTTATAAAGCCATCCTCATCCTGTTGTATTTTGGTGTTTTATGCTTCTTGTTTTTTTATTGAGAGGACATTCTCTGATTAGGTGTCCATGTTCATGGCATATTCTGCATATGAATGGGATATTCTTGTAGTCGATGATTTGTATCCATTCCTCATCCCTGAATTATAGGCTTATGGATTTTGGGAGTGCCCTCGAAACATCCATTTCTATGCAGATTCTTGCATAGGAGGTATATCTCCCTTTTAGGGTTGTTTATGATGTCTTCACATATTTTCCAAGTTTTTTCTCGATTGCTTCGAACATGGAGGGCATCCAATAGTCTAGTGGAAGGGAGTAAAGCCTCAGCCAGACAGGTACATTCTTGAAGGTTTCTTTCTCCGGGGAGAAGTTTTCCTTCCATGGTCGCATGTACAGTCCTGTTGAGGCGTGTAAGCATGCCCCCCCCTCAAATATTTTATCCATGTCCTCCAAGTTCATGAATGCTTTTGTGAAGAAGACTTTCGAACCCAGGTGGAGTTCCACTTCCCCATTTGTCTTCCATTGATATTTTATCTAGTTGTGCAACGTTCTTTCTGTGGGCCACAAACCCATGAACTTGCAAATTAGTGCATGCATCTTCATCTGGTCCTGGAAGAGTTATGTTTGTGGATATTCCTGTATCACCTTGGGTATCAATGTTGTTTTAGGTTAACATGGGTTTCACTCTTATACCCCATTAGGGTGTGCCGGTTCTTTCACATCATTATGGGTTTCTCTAGCTTCTTCCCCCATACAATCCCTTTTTTCCTAGTTGCTTTCCCAATTCTTTTCCAGTCCTAATCCCAAGGTGCTTGTCACTGGTTCCTTGAAACCTATGCCTCGTGGGCCTTTACCCCTGTCCACCACTACCTTCTTGTATGAGAGGGTTCCATTACCGCCCCCTTTGGTAACCATGTTTTCCTTTATTGTGACCACTACTGTCAAACCCTAGATTGAAATTGCTCCAAACCCTAGATCGAGAACTCTAAAGCACACACTTTACATAAAATAACAAAGATAATGCATATACGCAATGATCATGAAAGTATAAAATTATATTTAAAGAGATGGATGATATTATTTTTTAAAACTTTTAAAATATCACCCAATATAATTTAACTCACACATACCCAACTGTTAACGTACATACCTTCCGATCAAACTTCACTATCAATAGTGTTATAAGATGAATCTTTCTTTGCATGACCTCACTAAGGATTGATCACGTACAACGATACATGACACAAAGTTGTGGCTAACATGATTACTTTGGATCTAGAGGATTTGTAATAGGTTATCCATATGCAACTAGAGGATCTAAAACCAAATATGAAGTGGGAATACGTCACCTATGCTACTGAATTTATATCTAGAAAGGAATCTTCTACTACCATTGTCTTTGCTCCTAAATAGAGAAATAGGTTGGACACTTTCAATGTAGTATTTTCCCCTCCCTCCATTTCTAGGGATAAAGAATCTGATTCGTTCGCTACTGGAGAGGAAAGGAAAGTGTGTGGGGAAAATGATGCAATTTTTTATTTATAATGTTAGTTATGACCTCAATTCTTTACGAGTATCCCAACCCCCAACTTCATAGCTTGGGCCAAGAAAAAGAAAAATTACCAATCATTCTCGCGCTCAAAGTCACTCTTTCATTGACCTTGCTTCAACCTTGTTCTTCACAAAGATATCCAATGAAGAGGTGCTTGGGATTGAAAATCAGCCACTGCAACCCCCTTCTATTGCTACAAAGAAACCATTCCAGGAGATATGTGAAGGAGAGAATGAATCCCCTCCATGATCTGTTGCTATAAAGAAACCATGCCAGAAACCATGCCAGGAGATATGGGAAGGAGAGCATGAATCCCCACCATGATCTGTTGCTACAAAGAAACCATGCCAAGAGATATTGGAAGGACAAAATGAATCCATATGTAAGCAATAAATATAGTGGGCACCGTGAATTCTGTGAATTCTATCAATACAATGTAGATATTGAAGATTTCACTTTTAGAGGTGCTCTCTCAAGTGACAACTTCCTACAAGTATCATATTATGCATACAATCTTTTAGACACATGAAAGGATAGTTTTCCTCCTTGTTAAGAGATATGGGTTCAAGTTGTTCAATTATTTATAATTTTTGGATTTTATAATGACACTTATGACCTAGGAAATTTTATTGAAATGAATCAATTATCTGTCCTTTTTTTTGTATTTTCAATGAAATTAATAGGGTGTTTTTTGAGGAATATCAGTTAGGCATAACTTCTCTTTAGATGATAGAAGTTTTATTTGGTTGGAATGATATAACTTGTGAACAAACCTTACCAGAGTAAACTTCATTGAATAATTGGGTGCTAGAATTTTAGCAAAGCTAGTCCATAGTTGAAGAGTCATGGAGACATTTGTGGTAGATGTCATAGCATATCATTCTTGCAATGTTGAGCTTGTGTTTTTAACGTTGATTGAATGAACTGGTCGCTTTTATGGTGAACACTCTTTATTGGAAGTTAGTAGGTTAAGCCCATGGGGAAAGAGTCCATGCAATGGGGTAAATCTATAACACCTTCATCTCTTTGTCGTGTTGAAGTTTCTTTCAATAACAATAGGGTGGATTTGTGGTAGTCTTTGATATTGATTGTATCATTACTTATTAAGTGATTTAGTTTCAGGCCTTGTAGCCGGTACATATACATTGAAGGAGGAATAAAGGGGGTATGTACTTAGATGTTACATATACACATAAAGAGGTCATATGAGGAGTTCATGAATGGGTATGGGTACTTTGTCTTTGTTTGGTACAATATTAATATTGTTGTGTTTTCCAAAATAATTTGATCAAAGATCATATAAATCATATTAAATTCCCAGGCCACATTAGCTCAACAAGTTGCATTTGCCAATGTTTACATTCCATATAACCCAAGAGGTTAAATTATTTTACCATTGTCTCATTTTCCAAAATAATTCGAGCAATGACCATATAATTCATATTAGATTTCCATCCATAGCCAAGGGAACATGTTTTTGTTTCCATTGGTTAAAATCCATAGCCCATATGTTAGCTCACTAGGTGTTTCATAGGTATTGGATAAAAAGTTAACAAGATGAATCAAAACCTGAAAGCAATAAGTTGAACAACTTGTATAGATGAGATAAGACCATGCTTATGATTCTTATGATAGTGAAGAATAAAAAGGAGATTTTTCAGTTTTTCATTATGTTCATTGAATGTATTTCTCTTTTGTATTTTGAATTACATTTTCATATGTGGGATATGGAAGAAAATTTTAGGGGGATTGATTAAAACTACAAAAAAAACATCTGATTAATTTCTTTCTTCTTCCCTTATCTTATACAAAAGGCGCCTAAATAAAATGACTATACTCTTATCATCTATCACCCCTCTATCATGTCATCCCAACAACCAGGAAAGAACTTTCTTCATTCAGTCACTCATCTCATATAATCTATAGATGGTAGGGTGAGTGCAAGCTAATGATGGTCTCTCATGACGCATTAGTGGCAATGGAAACCTGGAAAAACAACAATTTGTTAACTTGGAGGGATTATTCAAGGTACTTTTACAATGAATTTGAATATAGTGTAAGAACATGAAATGTAGGAAATTTAATTAGATTTCTGAATATAAAACTTTTATTCATATAAGTTATGAATAACTATGCCAAAATTTATTTTTTATAACAATGGTATCTTATTTTTCCAATAAAATATAAGGTATATGTTTTTTTTCGTGTAGGCGTTGAGTACCTTAGCAACGTAGTTTAATTCCAAAAACTTGTATACTTGTAGGGAAACCATTTTTCTTGTGCCATGTAATTTTTGGAAATTTATAATATTAATTTTATATTTTCTAAAAATTATCAAAGTCAACATATCCCTGAAATTACAACTTATTTTGTTCATGCAGGATAAGAGGGTCTTAAGATGATAAAAAAAAAATTTCTTTTTAATATCGTAGATATCGGTCTCCTCTAGTGCTGCATATAACTCATTCAAGAAATGGTTAAGTCGACAAAAAGTTATAGTAGAAATAAGAGAGGTATGTATTCTAGGATTTTGATATATGTCAAGACAAAAATAGATTAAAAGTATTAAACATTATTAATTTAAAAAAAAATGTATATTTGGAATCTTGATGGCCAACTCTATATGTGGTTGTAGTTTCGTCAATAAATGAATTGTGTATCCTATAGAAAAATAACTTCAAAAATAGAGATATGGAGAGGAATTCATGAAAAATGAGGCTTTTATGTATTTGCAGACCAAACCATGAGGTTTTTCATCATGAACCTAAATCCAAGACAACCAACTTAGCAGAAATGTATGCTAGAGTTGTCACTCCTGCCTGAAAAAAAATTGAAATTAAGATAATGGCACGCATTCCTAAAACATGTGTGCATTATTAGAAATAGGAATGCGTGCACAATCCTGTTAACAAAAATCAATTCCCTTTCTCGCTCCCCCCTGCCCCCCTCTCTGTCCCTCCCTCTATCTTCCTCTCTTTATCNTAGGAACACACATGCATTCTTGTACACATTTTTCTCAGGAACATGTGCCTGTTCTTGAGAACATGCACACATTCTTGGGAATGTGCCTACATGGCTTGCTAAGTGGAGGTTTGGGGTTTTCTGAACTCGTCACATCAAGAATGCATGTGCATTCCTATAAATTCACACACATTCATGTGAGTGCGCATTCATGTTGACCCCATTGCCACTTTTTTGGCCACCAACTTTGTGCACTCACCTGGTAGTTACTTTGATGGGATCGTTTATTGATCAATCGTTTGCGAAAAAGGAATAAAAATATAACGATGACTTTGAACAAAAAAAGATGCACTACCTTGAAAACCCTTCTTTCAGTAATGCATGCCCACTGAAGGATATTTTGTATCGGAGTTCTCCTCATTATTATTTAGAGAATGAAAGATGATATAACCAAACCCGCCTACATTTTCCCTAGTCTATAGGTCCAACTCAATCAATAGTTTCTTTTTCCAGCCCCTGTTGATTAAGATTCTTCCTAGGTAAACCTCAATTGGACCTACTACCCTTTCAACTATCACCTTTTCTACTACCTTCGTTGATGTTATCTCTTATGCTTAAATTGATTCGACTCAGGAAAATGTAACTGCGGGATCTAGTACCAGAAGTGTGTATGTATTTGTTAGAATCAATGCTTACTTTAGAGTTGCTTTGGGTTTGTTAGATCTAGTTGGTTGTCAGATGCTTTCTCCAACTTTTAGATCCTATTTATGTGTGTAGTTGAGATATCCCCTCGTGATTTTGTTGTGTAGTTGAGGGGAAAAATCATGTATAAAAATGTGCTTGATTGAATATTAAAAAATGTGTGATTGTTTATGTGCAAGCAATTTTTCTAAGTTGATATCAAAGTTGATAGCACTGGGTGTAACTCCCTCATTAGAGGGCCTAGAATATGTAGAGTGTTGGTGAGTAGATTAGTTGTTTTGTGAGTTTTATGTACTTCATGTGAAATATTTATGTGTTCTTATAAACTGATAATGATAGAATATTGTCGGCATGGAGGAGCCTCACAACAAAGTTTTCTGTGATCCCAAGAGGGAAGGTTGGTTGGACATTTGATGAGGCACCCATCAATGTTGTGAGCCAGATTTTCGCAACTACTTTTGTGAGAGAGTTGCGAACTGTTCATGACATTAAGTGAATGAATTTCAACCACATGATCGGTTCTCATCATAAATCCGTTTTCTTGGGGAATGGAAATATCTCACTCAAATTATGGTGACGAAATCATTATGTGGCGATGACATAGCAAGTGGAATATGTGACAAGAACATTGTTGTATTTGCATTATATTCAAGTGACCTGGTCAATGAGGGTCATTTGAAAGAAAAATAAGTAAAGGAATCTAAGTGGTGAACAGAGTTGAATCATTTGAAGAAGACTAGAGCCAAGCCATTGCAGATTTTGAGTTGTTGTTTCTATTACAATAATTGTTGTAGCTGTGAGAAAGAAGGAGCTGTGATGATGTTTCCCATAGGGTTAATCCATTACGAGATGAATGTGGGGATGTGGGAAGTATTAGTTCATTGCATTATTTTTATTCAACTGCATGTGCATTATCCAAGGTGTTTGAAAGGCCAATTGAAAATCTCTCGATGGTAGTGTAGCTATATAAAGTTTTTAGTAGAAGAGATTTTGTTAATGTATTAGCATTATTTTTATGGTTGTGAAATCAATTATGAAGAACCACTCATAGAATGGGATAACTTATCTTGAGCTGGTGGTTCTTGATGTATGAAATTCCATAAGAACATTTCATTGGTTTGGTTATGTCTAGAGTTTGTTACAACTTGTGATTCTTGGAGTATTCGATAACCCAAGAACAACGAATAGTACTAGTTATGTGTACAATTAGTGATCTTTGTGTGTTTTTGAAATAGGTCACATTGTAGGAATGACTACTTGATACTTTCAGTATCTATACTACTTCTCTATGTAAACGGAGAATACAATAGACTATGTACTTTGATATATGAATGTATGTCATTTCAGTATCTATACTGCTTCTCTATATAAACGGAGAATACAATAGACTATGTACTTTGATATATGAATGTATATCAATAGAATGATTCGGTATTGAGAATTATTTTCTGGAAAATGCAGAGAGTTATGTATTTCAACCAATGGGAGTATGTCAAGAATTGTTGGTCATTGCAAATATGAAATTCATGGTCAGAAGCAATTAAGTCTTTAATGAATCAAGTGGTAGCTCGAATGAATGGTTGTGAGAAAGAGTGTTGTCTATGAGATTTCAGAAGTGGATCGAGATGTTGATGAAGACCATATCAGACCTAGACTATTTGTCTATTTAATTTTGGTATTATTCTTCATGGTAAGCATTAAGGGAGGGTATTAGAATTAATGTTTATTATAGAGTTGGTTTGAGATTGTTAGATCTAGTTGGTTGTGAGAAATTTTCTCCAACTATTAGATCCTATTAGATCCTATTTATGTGTGTAGTTGAGATATTAGAATTAATGTTTATTATAGAGTTGGTTTGAGATTGTTAGATCTAGTTGGTTGTGAGAAATTTTCTCCAACTATTAGATCCTATTAGATCCTATTTATGTGTGTAGTTGAGATATTCCCTCGTGAGTTTGTTGTGTATTTGAGGAAAACTTTATATATAAATATGTTATTTGATTGAATAATAAAATAAAAAGTGTAGTTGGTTGTGAGAAATTTTCTCCAACTATTAGATCCTATTAGATCCTATATGTGTGTAGTTGAGATATTAGAATTAATGTTTATTATAGAGTTGGTTTGAGATTGTTAGATCTAGTTGGTTGTGAGAAATTTTCTCCAACTATTAGATCCTATTAGATCATATTTATGTGTGTAGTTGAGATATTCCCTCGTGAGTTTGTTGTGTATTTGAGGAAAACTTTATATATAAATATGTTCTTTGATTGAATAATAAAATAAAAAGTGTAGTTGGTTGTGAGAAATTTTCTCCAACAACTATTAGATCCTATTTATGTGTGTAGTTGAGATATTCCCTCGTGAGTTTGTTGTGTATTTGAGGAAAACTTTATATATAAATATGTTCTTTGATTGAATAATAAAATAAAAAGTGTGAGGTTGTTTATGAATAATAAAATAAAAAGTGTGAGGTTGTTTATGTGTGTGTACTATTTTTAAGTGTCCTTACCTCTATTTTTTCCTCTTCTTAACATGTTTCTTTTATTGAATGTTTATCTCTTGTCATTGAAGTCAGACACTAATTATTTTTAATGTTCCTTTGCAATCTAGCTACGAAGATCAGAAGTCTGAAAACAATTTGTTTTGTAAAATAACAATGCTTTAGATCTAGCATATAACATTAGTGTTTGAATATTTTGCTAAGGGATGCTACATTAATTTTTCTTGATTAACTAATAATGTAATGGTAGATATATAGTGAAGGTGAAATAAGGAAATTGAATAAAGTTACAAGCATCAGATAATTCCAACTTAGAGTTTTCTGGCAATTGCATTAGACTAAAGGCAATCATGTAAGTCTTACAAACTCGTTTGATGGGAAAATTGCATGTGTTTGATATGCATAACCATCCCAACCATGAGAAATTCTAATTCAAAATAGTTTTACAAAGAAACTGGAGCAATCTTTCACTATACATATGCTAACGCAATTCCTAACCTGCCAGATTGTGATCCGAAAAACTATTTTCCTTGAGAAACCTCCATCCCTGCTCTCTAAGAGAAGTTGATAATAAACCATTTTATTTTATTTTATTTGAGTTGGAATTGGCAGAGAATTTGTGTTTTTTTTTTTTTAATTTATTGCCAACAGGCAGTGAATTTGTATTGGGAACTCCTTTTTCTTGAGCTCTTCTTTCCAGTCCTTTTCCTAATTAGAGTGGCAGTGGATGGATGGGCATTGGAAACCCTAAATCCCACACTGTCAACAACAATGAGTGCGAAAGCATATTTTCCACTACCCATGACAGGAATTGCTTATTTGGAAACATGATCAACGAAAAAATTCTCAATCATTGGACCATCATTCTAAGAATCATTAGACCATCATTCTAAGAAGAGTTAAATTTGACATAGGTCACAACTTGTTTTGGAAATTAGATTTCACAGAGTAGTATATGATATTTTTGTTTATCTCTACAAGGATATTGATTGAAAATTATACATATTTACATTTAAATTTTTTATGTCATTTATCTCAGGGATGTTTGAACTTTCATTTTACTAAATTTTCTTCGTGGTGTTTTAAAATTTTCTTAATGTATAATTATGTAAACCACCCCTGAATTTCTCCTTGCTTGCAAAACAAGTAGATACAATAGATACATTCTTATATAGTAGATACACTCTTTTCTGTTTATATTTTTCCGTCCTTTTGTTTAGGTTGTTTAGGTTGTTAAGTGATGAAAACTTAGCTAAAATTCCATCTTTTTTGTTTAGGTTGTTAAGTGATGAAAACTAATTTATATTTTTTCATCCTTTTGTTTAGGTTGTTTAGGTTGTTAAGTGATGAAAACTTAGCTAAAATTCCATCCTTTTGTTTAGGTTGTTAAGTGATGAAAACTTAGCTAAAGTTGACAAAGTAAATGTTTTGTTTAGGTTGTTTAAGTTGTTTAGGTTGTTAAGTGATGAAAACTTAGCTAAAGTTGACAAAGTAAATGTTTTTTATGCATAGATATTTTCCTGTAAATGTTTTTTATGCATAGATATTTTCCTGTAGAAGAATTGTTATGTATATAAGTAATTATTGAGTTGAGTTGATAGCATGTTGATAAAATCTTATTTTCTCACCAATGTCTTGTCACAACTTCTTTAATACTATATTTTGTACAAATTCTTTAATGGTCAATGGTTCAAGCCACAAATATTCTTCTTTAATTCCCCAAGCCACAAATCTTCTTCTTTAATTCCCCATTTTCAATCGATTCCATTCCATGAAGATACCAACCCTTATCACCGCATGTAATCTTTTCTTGTATAAGTATAAGTAGTATGTTGGTATTCATATGTTGTATTTTGATCATCTATGTAATAAATTGGCATAAGAATTATCTTTCTAAAGGTAACATGCTTGTTTATGATAACATCATATAGTAATGGATTTGTGTTTTAACTCCTAGTCTTTTACTAGTCCTTTAAAAGAATTTTTTTCGAACTCTTTCAACTTTTTTTCTAAATTATTTGGAGAGGTCTAAAGATCAAATGGGACAATCATGCAAATCACTATTTGCAATAATGTTCTTAAAAGATGCTTCTCACTTTCCAATTCTATAGTTGAATTTTTACATTTTTTTTCCATAGAGAACCTCCATGCCTTCTATTACTCATTTCTCCACACAAAAGTTCCAATTATAACTGTAGTCAAATTCAATGCCCAAGTAATTGTAAGAAGGAACTACCTCATATCCTTATTGCAAGTGCCTATTACCAATGTACCTTTTTTTTTTTACATCAACTTTCATTTCAAATAACTACAAAATTTATTTAGGACTTCAAGATGTCAATAACTACAAAATTTATTTAGGACATCAAGATGTCTTTGAAAACTACATTGTCTTTACCAATAATACAACATTTTCTACATAAATTAACATAAAACTATGATATCATTAAACTTATATAAATTCTATCCATTGTTCTTCAATGACCAACTCAAATGGACACATGTTCGATTCTTCAATTGTTTAATCCATAATATCAAAAGATTGATCACCAAACACTTGAATCAGAACTTATTAGCATATAATCACCAACTCCACCACTCTTTGCCCCTAGTTGGTTCCTAGTTCTTCACGAAAGGTAACCTCACCTCCTTCTTCTTGAACATCCTAAACCTTTGTTGATTGTCAAAATTAAATCTCTCAAAAACCCACCCTTATGCATCGTTTTACCAACAAAATTTATAAAATACCTTATCATTGACATAGAACCTACTTATTTCCCAAACCAAAACCTTCAAACCCCATAGTTGGTACAATCCCCATAAACCATAAAAACATAAATCATCAATTGAATGTTCTCTATAAAACACAATATGGACCTCAAATTAACCCTTTAATCTTTAAAAAAAAAAAAAAAACTATACTTTTTCATTTTATACATACACCCAGCTGGCACAAAACCAACAACTCTGCTATACCCAATTAAGAAAAACAGTTCCATAAACATTTCTTATAACATGGATCTCACAATTAAAAAATGTCCACCAACATTAATGAAAAACGTGTAAATAACTCATTTAAAATTCTAATTTTAGAAAAACAAATAAAAAAACAAATCATTCCTAGCTTTAATTCTATGGTAAGGAAAAACGTCAAACGAATAAACAACTAATTTTAAATTTCTAATTTTAGAAAAACAATAAATAAAATATTCATCCCCAGTTTAAAAAAAAAGTAGCAGTAGTTGTAAGTGAAGAAAATCAAGAATCAAATCGAGGAATAAGAAAGGATGGGAAAGAAGAGTTAAGAAGTCTGCAACGTTCTGTCTCGTTGGATTTTCAGGGGATGGTGACAGTGTTTTCACGAGGGTTGATGATGAAACTAACTACGTTACAGACTTCCTAATACTATGCATGTTCAAATCAATAATATGCATGTTCAAATCAATAATGGAGATGGACCAAATTCTAGTGTCCTATATGCTATCAGCTCATGCACATGTTATATGGGAAATGTTGAGAAAGTTGTTGACTTGGAAATAGTTGCTCAACTTGAAAAAGGTGATGGTGATTATGAGTTTGATTCTGCTGATCTTCCAGGCTTGGAAGAATACTTTGTTATCCAAGCTAATAGTCTACAATGAGAACATGAGGAAAAAAAATAAATTCATAGAAATTTGTGAGTTTATGCATAGGTTGTATGGGAAAGGTTGAGAAAGTTGTTGACTTGGAAGTAGTTTCTCAACATGAAAAGGTGATGATGATTCAGAGTTTGATTCTACTGAAGAAGACCTGGAATTTCTGTCGATACTCTTAAATCTAAGCCAATACTTCTTGGTGGCGCCATGGATTCCCAGAATTAGTAAAGGTGAGTTGAAATTACAACAATTACAGATAAACCAGTCATGTCTAGGAATGGAATAAACAGAGAACATTTTAAATCAGATAATTTTGCAAGAAACTGTAATCCCCGAATTCTTGGAGTCGCATACACTCAAATTTAATTATCCAACCTCTTCCAGAAATCCTATGTCTATTCAATGGGACTGGCAGTTTGCATGCCGAATTTCTGGGCAGATTATGTAATTTGTGTGATGTACTCTCGCTTGGTTATTTATTTTTGTAATTTGTGTGATGTACTCTCGCTTGGTTATTTATTGATGTATGTAATTTGTGTGATGTACTCTCACTTGGGCAGATCTGCATTGTAAAAAACATGAAATTTCTTCAGGACATTTTATGTCAAAAGTTAAAACAGAACAACATGGGAAGTTTTGATGGATACTTCGATGTTAAGAAATTGTTATGTTTACTGCAATTTTGTTTTATGATTAGAGAATTTCATTATCTATCTGGTGTTCTCATGAACAATGAGAAAAACCCGGTACATGGCTGCATTCCCCATGAATGAGTTAAATAAAATAAAAAATTAGGTGCCAACTATTTGTAATATGCTATAGCTGAAATAACTTAAGTTATATTTAATAAACAATATACGTTGATATATACATTATCCATCTTAGAATATACATGTGTTATCTAAATATATATTTCAAAAATTATTTTCATAAATGTAAGTATTATGTTCTCACATTTCCCAACAAAAAATTTCATTATGTAATTGCAATAAAGAAGCATAAAAACTAAAAAGGAATCTGAATGTCTAACCATTAA